>CAUYSK010057530.1:0-21776 GCA_963575035.1 Avahi laniger
GGAATGCCGCCCTCGTCAGGACCAGGCGAAAGCACTGGCAGACGGAAAGTGGGGAGAGAAAGAGCCGGATCAGCAACATCTTTGCCAGCAGCCCCATCTGGCCCTCTTGGCCTGGGCAAACCTCCCCTGGGGGAGGACTAAGAAGCCAGTACCAAGGGCCCTTCCTTGGAAGAGCACCAAGGAAGTGGGGAGGGAGGGAGGGAAGAGCGGAATGAGCGTGGCATCTTTTCCTTTCTAGAGTGAAAGATCAGAACTATCCCAGTGCCTGGAGAGACTCCGCGGTCTTCATACCTGAGCCTCCCTGCACAATTAGAGACAGGAATCCATCCCTCTAGTTGCTCCTCGTGTCCCCCAAACCTTCCCTTTCTTCCTTTCCTCAAAACCTCACCCCCAAAATATTACATTAAAGCCACAAAATCATGAATTCTTTTTTGTGGGTCCTACCATGTCTCCGATATAAATATTCATGTGTCTGAGTACGCTTTCCTGTCTCCCACCCCACAGCAGCAATTACTGTGTGCTATGCAGGGACACACACACACACACACACACACACACACACACACACCCCTCCTTCGTGCAGCCCTGGCGCAGCTATTATGGAGTGCCTGAGGAGCGTAGGCCACATGGCAGAAAATTTTAAATTATTGTTGCTTCTTCTCTGAAAAGCAGAAAGGAGAAGAAGAGAATGAAAAAAGAAAACTCTTCTTTTTAAGGCTGATATCTGACACTTAACACTTTGCGTCACGTTGACTGAACAAGTCCTTTCCTATGGTGAGACAGGTAGAATCGAGACGCTCTTGGAGAGGCTAACTCCCAGTGCATACTTTACTTTTTGAGGCTTGGCTAGAAATTAGAGGGGGTTAAAAAGAATATAGCAAGATAATCCTAGTCTTCAGGAAATTATGATTTTAAATAGGTATGAAGGAAGATCAAGATCCTTCAAAAAATTTAATTGATTTTGACCAAATGGAGTAATTGAAAAATGTTAAATGCCCTGTGATATGTATCTGAAGTACTTTGGGCTAGTATGCTAGCATGCATAGTAAGTGCTCAGCAAATTTTCTGCCGGTAGGTAAGGCATGGTATTCATTTCCACCTCCCTGCGTCTCAGGCTGCTTCTAATTGCACTGATTTGTTCAAGGATACTATTTGTTCAAAGGTTTTGTTTCCCAACATAGTCAATGGAAGACTCTGGGGAAAATTGTCCTCGGGAGATGTGGTTATCTTTGTGGTCAAATCAGTCTGGACTAGGTTGGTTCATTAGCAGGCCGGCCTAAATGGCTGCCAGGTTTTGTTTGGTATTTTTAATGCCGTGGGCTGTCACTTAGGTGGGAGGGAAAGTTATAAAGAAGGAAGGTACCCGCTCAGATCCCATGCTCTTACATTAGGATAACCCAGAGCAAACAAAATCCAGTACTGAACCCCAAGGAGTGGTGCCCCCCTATGGTCTTGGACCCTTTATTTTATCTCGATCTTGCCTTTTTTCTTTTTCTTTTTCCGCCTAAGCTTTTATTTCTGTTTTTATCTGGCACTTGGCTTCTTGACTTACGTTCTCTGGTTCTGTTGCTCACTCCTTTGGACTTGATGACTAATTTTGACTTTCCTGCTTCTCATCTTTGGCACTCCCTCAAAAATGGGTTATATTTATCTTCTGGCTCTTTCTGCTTCTGGCTGAGCGGAGGTTTTGACCCTGCTCAGCCAAGTTTTGATCTCAGGACTCTTGCCTGGCTTTGACTTGTCCCAGTGGCATCCATACTGGGCTTGACTCCCCAGAGATTGGGGTGGGGCGTTGGCAAGAGGAAGGCAAGGAACAGGAAGAGTGTCTGGCTCAGTTCAGCTGCGCAGGGAACTGAGGCCTTGCAGACTGTGCAGTCTCTGTCCCCTTATTTCTCTGGGTTTTGTTTGTTGTTGTTGTTGGTATTGTTGTCCTCTCCTGTCTCTAACCCTTTTTCTTTCACTTTTTATTAAATCACAACTTTCTGACTAGTCTAGCCTCTTCTAGCATCCCTTCGCAAGACCTAAGTGGGAGAGAGAGTCAATGATATCCACTGGATAAGCTAAGTTGGATAGCTGGGAGAGACTGCCGAGGTTGTGGTGTCTTTCTAATACTTATCAGATGCCATTTACCCATAGTAGGTGGCCAACTGCCGTGACTTGCCAAGGAGTCAGTTGGTAGAAAAGTCAGTAATATTTGTCAAATGAATGAATGAATATCAATTCCTAAATGCATACTAGTTTTGTAGCATTGTGTTAGGTACTTTAAATAACACAAAATATAAGACTTAGTCCTTGGCTTAAGAAGTACATCTTCTCACACCCATTCCCAAAATCACAGAGAGCCAGACCAGGTTGATTATTTCTTCTGGAAAACAAGAAGTCGTCTTTTAAAATGGGATATTAGGAAAGCATTGGTTACGGCAGTAACGGACACGAGCTAATGAACTGTGGAAGTTGAACACTTCATTACTATCAGTGGATTTTCTACATAATGTCTTCACAAACAGCAAAATGCATAAAACAAAACAAGTAGTGTGAAATGAGCACCCAGGGAACCACCGCCCATATCAAGGAATACAATTTTGACATGATCCCAGAAGTTTCCAATTTCCTGTTCGATATAATAATCTTTTACTTACTCTTCTTTATAATTTTACCACTTTTATAAACTCTTCTAAGCAAAGTTTAGTTTTATCCAGTTTTTAACCCAAATTAGATTTTTAAAAACCTGAACAACTGCATGCACATTCAATATTGGACTTAAAAAAGAAAAGATGTTTTGAAGTGTACTGATCTCTATTAGAGATCAAGACATTTACGGTTTAGTCTACTTTTATGTTTGCTGACTGCCTGTTGACCTACTCCTTAATACTTCAAAGGTACCCTTTCCAGAGCTGCCTTTGGTCTGTACTGATGCTTTCCCTCATTCAAGGGAGCTTTGAAGGATACTGAGCTCATGATGAAATGGATGTTGACATTCCATCATCATCACTGTAATTATTCCTAATTTGTACTTTGCTTCAAAAAGTCTCTTCCCCTGCCCCTGAAGTCTGTACTTTCAAAATGGTATCTATGGTTTTAATTACACCTGACAACAAACTGCCCTTACCGCAAAATCTTTTTGATCATGTACCACACCCAGATTATGTAATCAGACATCTTCAAATACTCTATTTTTTAAAAAATCGCATTTATATTGGGATGTCAAAGAGCTACAATAGTAACAATGGTGTTCTTAACACTTCCTGCAAATTTTTTTTTCTAATTATTGCAAATCAAACTTGTGACAGATGATTGGATGCTAGTTGAATTATCTACCAAATGGTTCTTTAAACTACTGAACAAGTGTACTGAGTAAAAACTGCAATGGAACTGGGGCGATTTGATCTCCTTACAGAATAAAATCAGAGGGTGTCGTGAATTCAGGTCCAGAATAAACCTGCTAATCATATTACCTTCCAAATTACTGGGCTAGTATCAGTTCCCATAAAGAAGGGTTCTTCTTTTGAGTCCCTGTGAGATAGTATTTGGGAAAGCAGAGGGGAGCAAAGAAAGCACCCAGTGACAGGATTCATTGGAACAAAGGACAAAAGACAAAAATGAGAAGTCTACATTCTTGAGAAGTTATTGGGACCCTAAGTGCCATCATTCTAAAGCCTACCACACTGCCACACTGCTCTATAAAACCTAATAGTCTATTGTTTATTTTTTTTACTTGATTCAGATTTCATGTATTTCATAAAGAATTAAATGGGGTGAGATATAGTCTCATTTTTCTATGTATTTGGAGACAGTGACTAGAGTGCCCTGGCAGAATCAATTGATTCCTGTAGGGGTCTCGAGAAACACAATGGGCAAGGAATGTTAGGTCAGGTTATAAAAATCCTTACAATGCTTATATTGGGCTTTATCCTTCAGAAGTCACTTAGTGGCTGGTTAATCAATCAATTAATTAATTAATAATTGGACACACCATGAGGAAAGCTGGTTTTGATGGTTTCTAAGGGGATAAAGACACTGGCAGAGAGTGCAGGTGAGATGATGTAGCAGTTCCTTAGGCTTTAGGACATAAGGCTGGACTGTGCGGGCAGTGGGGTGGGAAGGAAGCCACGGCTGCGGCACATGAGTAGGGAGAATTTGGCTTCTTTCCCCTTTGTCATTTCAGCCACTCGGGCTTGATGCTGCTGTTCAACGTTCCTGATTTACTTCTCTTTCCATTTATGCTTTCCTTCTTCCCTTGTTAGCCTGCTTTTTCTTTCCCATTTTTGCTCTCCTTTTCTTCGCCTGCATTAAAAGAATCTCTTATTACCTTCCTATATAGGATGATGACTGAATCAGTCAAGCAGATATCAGCTGGGAGATGTGGGCAGAAATTCATTAACTATAGATCTACTAACTAATTAGAATATGTTGCTGCCATTTTTTGTTTGTTTTTAAAAAATCTTGTTTTCAGTTAGGAAGGAGAGAAAAAAGAAGAAAGGTGATAAGGGGAAAAAAGAGTAGAAAGGAAAAGGGAGAGACAGAGATCTTCATTTATTTATTCATTCAAGAAATACTGTGTTTCTAGAAAATAAGGCAGAACCAAAGATACAAAGAAAATACAACAAAATAAGTGATTTTATTATAACTTTATGATACATTTTCCCTTCTAACAGTTGGATAGAGTAGAAATGCCAGGATGGGAGTCAAAAGACTGAGGCATGATGGGTATTCTCCTTCCTTCCCTCTATGTACATGTTTTTTTCACATCAAAAGGTGGAGTCCCCTTGAAACTGGGCTGGCCTTAGTGACTGGCTCAACCAACAGAATGCTGTGGAAGTGACTTTCTGGGACTTCTGATGCTACACTGTAAGAAACCTGGTCTTTTGGAACATTTACTTTTGGGACACTCCCGTTTGGAAACCAGCCACCACCTTGTGAGAAGTGCAAGTCACATGAAGAGGCCACATGTAGGTGCTCCATTTGACAGCCCCCCAAAGGGTGATAATCCTCAACATTCTCTACAAGTAGTGTGAATGAACCATCTTGATGACCAGCGCACTTGAGCCTTCAGATGATTGCAGCTCCAGCCCACATCTGACTGTACTTCCTGGGAGACTCCAAACAAGAACTGTCCAGCCAATCCGAGTCAATTCACAGAATGGTAAGAGACAAGAATAAATTACTGTTTTAAGTTACAGTGTTTTTTGTATGATTTCTTACAGTAATAGATAACTGGAACATTGTCTTATTTTATCCTTATACATAATACATAAAGAACACACATACTTTATCAAACGTTTGAAGATTCATAATGTGCAACCCAGAATACATGCGTATTTTTTGTTTTTATTTTTCTTTTAAAGGTCACTTCATTACTCATTAGCTGTGAAACTGGAATCTGAATCGACCAATTCTTGATCAGAAATCTTAGGAAGCATTTAAGCAAATATTTTACGCACTATAATATTTTGAGTATGGGTCAGGATAAAGTAGTATGGATGTGGCAAAAATAATTGATTTGTAATCAGAAGACGAGTTTAAATTCTTGTTCTGTCATTTGTCACTGTGTGACTTACAGCAAATTATTTCATGTCTTTTATTCCTAGTTTCCACTGCTGTCATGAATAGTCACATGGGGCATAATGATGGTTTGGTTAACAATAGACCATATATATTAATACAATGGTGGTCCCATAAGATTATAATATTATACTCTATACACAGCTGTACCATTTTTAAATCTTTTATACAGTATTTTTACTGGACCTTGTTTATGTTTAGATACACAATGCTTACCATTGTATTATAACTGCCTACAGTATTTAGTCCAGTAACATGCTGAACAGGTTTGTAGTCCAGGAGCAATAGGCTATACCTTATAGCCTAGGTGTATGGCAGACTATACCATCTAGGTTTGTGTAAGTACACTCTATCGTGTTCAGACAATGACGAAATTGCCTGATGACACATTTCTCAGAATGTATCCCCACTGTTAAGTGACACATGGCTGTAAGTGAAAGTATTTAGTAATGCCCAGCAAAACACAGACATTCAATAAATGTTAATTTCTTTTCTTCCTATGAAATTCTGCAATCATGAATGCAACGGTGTTGAAGTTTAACACGTTCTCATATGGCTTCCTAAAATTGAGTATTTTTGATTATTTATCAAACATCTCCCTTAATAAATATTTCATGAGCTTCCACAGTGTTGCTTTTAGCAGCATGATCTACCTTAGTTTTCCTGTGGTGATGACTTGTTTAATAGATTTTGGGGACTCATTCTGTTGCCAGAATCTTACAAAGGCCCTTTTCTGGCAACCTTCTTTGGTTTTCAAGGACATGACCCTGTTTCACATCTTGAATGTGGTTCTCTACCCTAGTGCAAATGTTAATAAGTTAAATGCATATCAAATAAGAATTTTAATTCAGTTCATCATATGTTTATGTATTTAAATTTAACAGTCAAATTGATATAATTGGTAACATTACCCATTTGCTTTGATTTGAGATGCCAAGTGATTGAAAAAATTTTTAATTTAGAAGTGAATTACCTTGCTTATTTGAATTTATCATTTTTGCATAATTAGGATGAACTAATTTAATTTGCAGTTATCCTTTCAAATGACTTAAATGATGTCTGCTGAGATACTCAAGGCCACATGATTAGTGGAGTCATCCTGAATATTTCTGTTTCATAGGATTGGAAAGCATTAAAGTACAACTTGTAAAGCTTGGAGACAGAGTCACAAGCTTGATCCTTTCTCCATTAATAGCGATTTTCCTGTTGTGTTTTGCTCTCCTTACCTCGCTCTAGGCTGCTTTACATTTTCTGGAAGGATCACACTTTGCATTTGACGATGGAGTGCCCTCCTTTTTCAACTGTCCTGATGGTATGCCATTTTCACTTGATGTTTGGCTCACATCTCATTTCTGCAAAGAGAAAGACGGTTATTCGCTTGGTGAGTCATGGTAAGAATCCCCAAGACAATGCTCTTGATGGGGACTGAAGTTTCTTCGCAAATGTTGCTTTTTGATGATGCATTTTAATCAACTTCGAAAACATTTGGATACCAGACTACCAGCGACAGTAGCTGAAACCGTTAATCTTAGAATAGTGTTTTTCAACCTTCAGGCTCTGGATTATGAAATTGTTCTGGGGATTGTGGCAAGCACTTAAGAAACAATGACACAAATTAGAATAGATAATATTAGAATATATTACATATAATTAAGTAAAGTTTCATAAGATTTTAATATTAGTTTTGTGTGTGTGTGCTTAACTGGTTTATGTTAAAAATTATTTTATGTATTTTTTGTGAGTTGCTGTCCAAAGAGTTTGAAAGCCACTGCCTTGGATTTAAAGCTGTTCGATGCAATTTGACAATGTAGCAGTTTGAAATAACAACATATTTAAAATATAAAAGTGTAGATAGCTTTTAGTTATATATTTTGAACTGGCAGGTTGCTTTGGACCAAGAAGCCTGACTCTGGCAGGACCGGGCATTTTCCAAAGGGCCAAAACCCAGCCTGTTATCCCCACATTACAGGGTTTTGTAGGAGCCCAAATGCTGTCTCTCTCTCTCTCTGGGAGGGTCTGAGACAAAAGGTTCCTCATGTAACCTGTGACATTGCTGCTGCCCTGCTGAAGTTGGCTGTTGGCAGTGCTGTGTCTTACCCAACCAGAAAAAAGCACCCCGTTTTCTCAAGGGCTCAGTCTGCCGGGAAGATGACATCACACTTCTTCACCACTGGCCGGACCTGTAGTTTGCTTGGATGGCCGGCAAATTCTAATCCTTAAAACTCCTCTCTTTGCTAGACAACTTCCCCTTTCTTTCCCACTGGGTCTTAAGAAAATGGGAGGTAGCGTTAAAGGTTATTTCTGTTTTATTCATACCAAGTGAGTCTGTGCTTTTGTGTAAAGGCCTACTCATTTAGAGGAAAGTTCCACACCTGGAATTAGAAAATTAATCCTTAATCAGATTAATGTAGTGTCACACTTTCGATCTGCTAATGATCTTTGGAGAGAGATGGCACGTGTTTCTCCAGTCGATAGATGCTCCTTTTAGAGGACATGTGATATCCTCCCCAGGACTTCCCTCAGCTGGGCTAACACACTTCAGAACCAAAAGAATCCTCAGGGGAGGAAGTGACCTCTTACTTTTCTGGCTCTTAGCTATTTGTTTCCCCAACTTCTCCTAATTTTGAAATCTACTTTCTCATTAAAATGGCTCCCTATTGTACTCTTTAGTGGAATTTGCCATACGGTGTCACTTAACTTTTCCCATCTGCTTATAGTTTTACATTTTTTTCCATAGAGCAACTCTGACCTAAATTTTTTACTCTTCTTTGATAATGCATTTATTTTGACCTTATTATTGCTGAAAATCAATTAAACTCCTTCATCCCTGCTCCTCCTTACTCCTGTCCCCTAATCTCCATCAACTTTTCCTGTTTTCTCCACGTTTTTAAATATGCACACAAGATGGTAGTCAACAAAGATTGACTGAATCTTTACATAAGATTTTTTCCCCCATAGGACATTTTTGAGAATAGCTATAATCCCTTTTCTTAAGAATCCTTTAGATGAATTAAGGAAACAAGGTAGGTAAATTTGTTAACAACATTAGAATTGCATTCTAAGATATTTTCTGCAGATCAAAATATGACATAAGTCCTATTTAAAGGGAAAAGCTATATTATGAATTGTCTTGAAGACCCTTAGATTTTTCTTAAGAGCAGTGTTATGGTGAGAGGTGGGCACAGTCTTGGTCACCCCTGTGCTTAATTTAAATGGAGAAAGTGAGATAGTTTCTCAAAGCACCAGAACTGATTTTGCCCTGAGCCTCTCCTTGGTTGTAAATTCATATAATCACAGAATACAGAGAGGGAAGGAAGAAACTTGGTGTTTATTCTAATATTACCTTCTAGGAAATTGAGGCTCAGAGATAGGAGGTCATTAAGATCATCCAATTATTTAGTTGGTTGTTTGAATAGAGTAGTTTCAGAAGGGATATAGGAAAGTAGAAGTACTTGAGAGACATTTAGGAATTGTAATAGTCAACCCTGATTGACTGGGTGATGGTGGGCTTAGGGATTGGGTATGGGGGGAGAGGGAAGATTCTGGAGTACTGCTTGGGCCTTTAGCTTTAGCATCTGCACAAATGAGAGGGATTCATTTTGAAGGAGAATGTAGGAGGAAGAGTCTATCTGCAGAGAGATACAGGGAGTTTGGTCTGTGAGTGTTGTGCATTGGATACCTTTGTGAATCCATGACAACGAATTACAATTGAATATACACAGGAGGAAAACCATGAGAGTATTGAGTCATGAAAATTTAGTAAAGAGAATATTTCCAAGAGGAAGTTATTATCATTCACAGCTTCTGTGAAGCCAATTAAGATAAAGGTGGAAATGTGTGCATCAAGTTTAGCTGTAAGGAAGTTGTTGGTGACCTTGGGAAGTGGGGTTTCGGTGAAGTTGGAGGCTGGAGACCAGACAGGGAGCTGAGAAAGGAGTGGGGTGTCAGGAAGTAGACAAAGGCAATATAAACCACTGTCAAGAAGTTTGGGACAGTCAAGGGGAGGGGAGAAGTATGTTAATACTTGCAGGAAAAGATGTAGAGGGACGATTTTATTTGATACAGGGGAGAGTCTGGCATGTTTAAGTCCCGATGGTAAAGGGCCAGTTTTTCCACTGAAGCCATTTTTCTAGTTTCTGGCTCCTGCCTTCTGTCTAAAAGTCTGTGCAGTTCCTAGAAGTCATGGAGCAGATCTTTTGGGAGCATCGGAGTTATCTTTTGCTGATCCATCATAAAGAAACTCTTGACAAATAGCTCTTGTTATCAACCCCTAGGCCGACATTCCCTTGGGCTACTTCCCACATGCTCACATTCACGTTAGAAAAAAGCATCTCTCAAATTTGTTAGTGGGGCTGAAGAGAGCAAAACCAACTTTCTCGTATTTCAAACTGACCCATAAGTGAGTTCAACCTGGAAAATTAACATTTTAGATCAGTTTTTAAAAAAGATTAAAATAAGTCATTATTTATGGTTAATATTAGTCAAATATCTAGTAACTGGCTCTATATTTACTTCATTATTATTTATTGTTTACCTGCTATGTATTCGGTACCTAGCATTAAACAGCCAAAGAGGACCTGAAAGTCTTGATTCTTAAATATTTTATATTTTGAAGGAAAATTTCTGGGGCTTATGATGATTTTCTGTATCTTTGGCACAATATTCCGAGCTATGTCAAAAACGATATTCTTTAAATTATAGCTGAAACTTTTTTTTTTTGGACACCTTATACCAAAATTCCCTTTCTACTTCTAAAGTAGGCCTTGCTGTGTGATTTTTACTAGAAAAAAGGGCCCTACTTCCTACTGAAAATTGAAGGAGAGTTCACCTAGAATTAGCATGTGGGTTCTCCCACCAAGGGTGTGACATCCGGAGGAGGGATGCACAGTCCCAGGGACGGTCGAGGACCACCCTGGTCCTGGCAGCAGTGCTCGGTGTCCATGGCATCGACCTAGCTGGGCTGCTCCTGGGGCCGGCCTTGCTGTGTCCTCTGCTGCTTGGCCTCTCTGGTTTTCCTGACTCTGCTCTCAGCCTGCTTCCCATTGTTTCACTGAGCTCCCTAAGACCCTTCCAAGAACTTTCTCTTCTGCTTAGATTAGCTGGAGGCAGTTTATGTTGTTGCCATCAAGAACTCTGACAGATTCAGGGGGTCTGGAATAATAAAGCAACCAAAAAACCATTTATTTTCGGCTAACATTTGTGGACTACAGGTATTATGCTAAGTGCTGTAAATAAATGATGTCACCAAATCCTCAGAACAGCAGGGGGAGGCAGACTTGTGTGTCTGTTTTTTCAAGAATCACCTCAAGGGCCTCCTTTTCTGACCTCCTCTTCTGGCAAGTAGACTTGATTCTTCCTTTGCGTCCGTTCTGTGTCCTACAAAGAGGAGAGAATGTGTGTATGTGTAGACGTGCATATATTATATGTATACGTATATGATATACATACTGTGTATGATGTGATATATATGTAACAATTGTAACGGATGAGGCAGGCCCAGAGGAACCCGCTTTCAAAGTTGTGCCCTAGGTTCCCCTATCACCTTACCCTAGTTCCAGACGAGGGAATGTAGCCAGAATTTGGACCTAAGCCTTTGGCTCTCTACATAAAGTGTTCTTTTCATTTTAATATGTTGCTGTAGAAATCAGGGAAAGTCCTTCCTCTCTGGTGGATAGTTGTGCGTGTGTTGATAATGGCAGGTGGAGAAAATGAGTGAATTTTTTCCTACCTCAGGCAGGAAAACAAGTGAATTTTTAAAGTCCTCCATGGTTTACAAAGCAGTTTGAGAGAACAATGGGAGGTAAACAATGGGAATTTACTGTATGCTTAGTAACCTATTCATGAGCACAGTAAACAAGACTCAAGGAGAGGGGTGGGCCAGAGGGGAACACTTGAAGCTTCACAGGCGGAAACTTCTCTTTCGCACTTTGGATCTGTCTTTACCGACTGCAAAGGAAACTCCAAGACTTCAAAACTAGGTCTGTTGAAAGCAGAGCCACACAAGTCGCCTCCCTGGTCTGCAAGCAGCTCTGCTGAGCTTGCTGCGGCATTTATGGGGCTGGTGACAGCCGCTTAGTCTAGGCTAAATAGACCTTAGGATACAGAGGAAAACGACTGGGAGAGTCCTAGTGAAAACAAATAATACCTCAGACCTTCCACTGCTAATCTCTTTGCGGTTTGCTTTATTTATAACTGTGTAAATGTGTTGTAGCAACAACCCAGTTTGTAAACTGAGCCATCTCATCGCTCATTAATGAACAGGAGGATATTAATAAACAGCTATCTCTTTTTTAAGGCAACTTGACATAAGAATTTAAGTAAGAATTAAGAAGTGCAAAGGAAGATTTTAATTTATTATGCATTGTTGTTTGTGTTTGTTTTAAAGGAATTTCGAGGTGGCCTTGACCCAACTCCTGGGTCTTTGCCAGTGTCAAAGTGGGAAGCCCAGAAGTCTGCTAGTGCCCCGTAGCCCTGGCTCTAACGTACCAGGAGAGTGAAGGAGAGGGCACAAGGGTTACTTCTAGTGCTTACAAAACCTTAAAGGTGTCTTGAAAAACCTTTTCCGATTTTTTTCTTTCTTTCTTTTGGCATAACTTATGAACCCTCTCTCTCTGCCACTGGAGCTATAAAGATTAATAGCAGTTTCTGATTCCAAAAGCTAACAGTCTAATGGGGAAGATGGTTACATAAACAGGTAACTGTAACGCAGGTGATGCAGACTGTTCTACAGTTTGCGGACAGAGGAGAGAGGATGTTTAATTACGTTGGCCAGGCTGGGGGTAGGGAGTTTAGCAAGGGGTGAGATTCGTAACATTTAAGCTGGATCTTGAAGGATCTCTTTGGACAGTAAGAGTGTGGGAGGGTGTGTGTGTGCTGGGGTGGGGGACAGGGAAGAAGGTTTCCCAGAGCAATGGAAGAACACAGAACTGACTTGAGTTGAGTTTAGAAAGAGAGAGCGACTTTCACGACTGGAATGTGGGAACCAGTTGGAGGGGTAGGTTGGGGGAAGAGTTTAATTGGATATACCTCATTCCCTATTTCATCAGTGAGAAAAGGCAAAGATGTGGAAAGCTTAGGGGATCTACTTTACATTCGCAAAGATAAGAATGCAGAAAATAATGGAAGAATGACGCAACAGGGGAAAATGATCTTTTGAGATACCAGGGAAAAACTTCCTGATTTCCTTGTAGTATAGATGATTGTAGCACGATTTCAGACTGCAGACATTGGAAGATATACCCTTGAAGGTACATAGCGAAAGTAAAAAACAGAGGCAGTACTTCAATGGTCAACGCTGAGGTGCTGGCATGGGATGAAGTCGGCCCGAGGTGAGGGGCCTCCATCTGTGGTCTTGATTTCTTCAGTTTCCATTTTCAGCACTTTTAGTTTGAGATTTTGTTTTGGTAATTATTTTCTATCATATAGTTACCCATATTCATTTTAGGCTAATAATATTTTTGTTCAAATACATTCTCTAGACTTTTAAGGCCGATTTCATTGACATGAGGTTAATTTTTTTTCCTTAAGGAATGTAGTTTCATGTTTGCCAAGAGACACAAAGCAAAAATTCTACTTTATTCTACAAAATTCTACCAGTGTTAAATAATTTGAGTATTCTGTACCTCAATTACAATTCCATTTGCCAGAATTCAGAAATTGAAATATTTCATATGTGTTGAATATTTGCCGTTTGCCAACGGCAATGAGCTCTTTGCTTGTCTCTGTTCTGCTCTGTGCCTGGCATGGCCTGGGCTTCCTTGCCTGCCGGCGTCCACAGCGTAGCAAGTGACGCTCAGCTCCATCTCTCTCTGGGCTCAGGCAACCTCTCTCTCCACTCCCCCTGCTGGCCTAGGCCTGCTGAGGGCTCCTGCCATTTGGGCTGGTTTGATGTCCCTTAGCCACACCCCCATCTTTGTAAACAGCCTCTTCATTGAACTGTCTCCAGTTGCTCTTTGAGGCGTTGAGTTTCTTAGGGATCTGACGGATGCATTGTTTAGGTGTGCTCACAGAAAGTACGGTGAAGATACATATGAATTCAGGAGGGTACTGTTAGGAAACTGCTTTTCTCTTTTCTTTTTCTTTTTTTTTTTTTTTTTGAGACAAAGTCTCACTCTTTTGCCTGGGCTAGAGTGAGTGCCATGGCATCAGCCTAGCTCACAGCAACCTCAAACCTCTGGGCTCAAGTGATCCTACTGCCTCAGCCTCCCGAGTAGCTGGGACTACAGACATGTGCCACCATGTCCGGCTAATTTTTTCTATATATATTTTTAGTTGTTCAGCTAATTTTTTTATACTTTTAGTAGAGACAGGTTTCTGCTCTTGCTCAGGCTGGTCTCGAACTCCTGAACTCAAACAATCCACCCGCCTTGGCCTCTCAGAGTGCTAGGATTATAGGTGTGAGCCACCGCGCCTGGCCAGGAAACTGCTTTTTTCTTCACATTAAAAATGTAATGTAAAACTTTAAAAAATGTTTCCACAACTAACTTAAAATAATTTTCTTTTGAACTTTTCTTCCTCACTTCTTGAAAACAGCTTCAGCAGGGTCATTTTGGAATATTGTTGAAGAGCGGTGTTTTCAGGTAATAGGAAGCCCAGTGCAATCTAAAATAAACCTTCCATCCTATGTACAAGTTAAAAGTTTCCTCTAAGCTTTTCACCCTCTGCCCAGCTCAGTCCTGACCCAAAGCTTGGGGTTCAGTGGTGGGAAGGATGGGCAATATCTATTCCTTTATTCTTTTTGTTTTTCCTCTGCTCCCCCCGAAACTCTGGGATTGTGGCTCCTGGTAAATATCCGTTTGGGGAGTCAGATAGCAGCTGCCCCTCCTCACAAACACCAGCGCTCTCTGAGTGAGTCCCTTGAACATCTTCCTCATTTGGCAGGTGGGTGGACCATTCCTTTCTCATCTCTACATATAATTCACCTTTGAAGAACTTTCTTCTAATGAATCTCTAGTTTTCTCTTTTGTAGGCTGCTGGAGAGATGAGCAATCGATGATTTTGGCTTCCTCTTAATAATTCCTGAGAGGGTGTGTCTAGTGCCTCCGTGGGAGGACATTGTCACCTATGTCAACAGCTTTGAAGCTTTAGCTAAATTTATGAGAGGTCAGGAAATGTCTAATCTTATATCCTGTTATGTTTGCATATTTAAAAAGCATATTGAAAGAAGAAAAACGGGATTATAAGTGGGAGGAAACTGAGAAAAAGAAAAGATGATCTAGAAAATTGAGGGAGACAAAAATAAGGGGAGGTAGGAAGAGAAAAAGAACAGGAAACAAGACCACTAATCTAGATATTCTGAAATTCTTGTTAATGTCTTGCCTTGTGTCAACTGACTCTCAGTCTGTGGTTGCCTGTGGATGCTAAAGTATGTTATTTTATTGGAAAGAGTCTAATGTAGTAAAATAAGCAATAATTTTAAAATAAAAGAAGGCATTTAGGAACACTGTACTGAATTGCTAAAAATTATTTTTTAATTGTAGCAGACATTAAATTTGTTCCTCTGCCATTTATTTTCAGTTCCCTTGAGTGACAACCATGACGTTTATGAGGGGTAGACCTCATCTTTAGATCTAGAGGTGGACCCTGATTGCACGAAACCTCTTAGAATAATCCTATTTCCTTGTCACAGATTTAAATCAATCAGAGAATGATATTTCCCTAGTTACGGAAGTTGGATCAGGGGTGGTCCAATCAGGGTGAAGCTTGGGACTTTGTATGGTGGTTCTCAAAACCGACCTTGACCTCTGCACTGCTCTTGGATGTGAATGAGGGACCACCATGAAGGCTGCTAGTGGTCATTTTATGAGGCCAGCCTAGGAACAAAGCCAACATTTAGAGACAGGCAAAACTGAGAGAATTGCAGAAAAAATTATGCCAGGACTTGGACCAAACCATGCCTGGATCCGACCATGAGAAGTCCTGCGGACTTTTCAGTTACAGGAGCCAGTAAATTTCCTTAATTGTTTAAGCCAGTTGAGTACCCTTTCTGCTATTTGCAGCAGAAATAATCTCAATCAACAACCCCTCTATCATGCTTGAGTAATTTAGGCTTAATTAAAACAAACAGTCCTCATTAAAAGGTGATACATGTATAGCTTCAGAATATCAAATACATTTATTGTTTCTGTTATATACATATCGTAAAGGATCAAAACTAAAATCCCAAAAGCTGAACCTCACTAACTCATTCACAAAGAATAAGGGCTATGGAATTTCAAGAAAAACAAACCTTTATAATTAAAGTTGTTTGAAGATAAAAGGAAAAATTATAGGTGAGCCAAAGGTGAAACAGTTTGAAAGAGCAACAGCTATTTTGACAAACTTCTACCAAGCTAGGCGGAATAGAAATGAAGAAAAACTGATAGCAGTTTAAGATCTACTATGCCAGTTATTTTCACATACATTATCACACTGAATTCTGACAATAATCTTTTGAAGTTGCTATTGTCCCCTCCCCCACCTCCACCACCGTTTTCCATTTGTGGAAACAGGCCCAGAGAGGAAACGTCATTTGTTCAGTATCACATAGTTATTTACTGTCAGAGGCAGGATTTGAGCCCAGATTATGCTCTTACTACAAACTTGCTGTTTCTTTATGATACATAGCTGGAAACTATAGGAGTCCTCAGTGCCAGCCGGGGTTGGAGCAACTCAGCTGAAACTGCCATCCCCTAGTTTCAGATGCATTCAGCAGTTGCTTCATGTGCGGGAGGTCCCATATATTGCAAACCCTAAGCTTTAGCTTTTTCAGATACTATTTAATTTACAAACAAGTCTGGCCCTTTGCCTTGGGACTAGCAAATGCAAGGGAAGAATTGGACTCGGTAGTGTTTGCCTCCACACAACCTAACCAAACACAGGAAGCCTTATTCTGACGCGCTGTTTCCTTCACGTTTTTCTAAAAAGATTCACTAACCCTCTGCCAATATGATAAGTGTTGGGGGAAATGAGTGTCTGAATTGTCATTCTAGGAATTGCCTTTTGCAGCTGAAACTTCACCACTCAGTTAAGCCCTCCCCTGCCATCTGCTCGGCTCCCAAACTGCTGCAAAGGTTGAGAGGAGCTGCTAAAATTACAAAGAGCCGTATCTATGATAGAAATTCCATGGCATGAAATCTTCTCACTTTTACATCTTGTCGAATGCTGGCTTCAGAGGACCACACTCTTAAGATCAGGGGTACTCTTACAAGGTGTCAGGTCTTCAAAGGCAGCCGTTTCATCCATAGATGATTGTTCACACAAATTCATCTGAACCAACCTCACAATCAGTCCTTGCAAACTCATCTAACCCCCAGCTCTGGGGCCAATCAAGTCTGAGAGAATTTAAGGAAACCTGCCTCAGTCGTGACAGCGTAACATCATCTTAGTCTGCTGCTGCATGTGAAAGTGACTTACACAGTGCTGGGCACACGGTACGCATTGTTCCTCAGGTCTGACCGTTAGACTCTTCCTCCGTTTTTGTAAGCAAACCCATTCTCTTGTGCCCCTGTTCTGGAATCTACATCCCTGTCTTCTCTCTCTGTGTTTAAGTCTTTAGTTTGTCAAACAATGAAGTTCCTTTTATGATCAGTTCAGCCCTTGTAAAGGCCCAACTAGGTCTTTGATACTTGCTGCCATCTCTCCTAATATTGACTCCTTCATTCGTTCATTCACTCATTCGATATGTTTGTTTATCAGAGAATTTTTACCGGGTGTTAATGCTATTCGTGGAGATTCAGTGTCTTAGATCACGTTCCCCAGAAGCAGAGGTTGAGATGGGAATTCTTAGGCAAGTGAAATAGAGGGAGAATGCTGTGAAGGCAGGAGGGAGACAGAAGAGGGCAGGGGAAGAAGCTGAGCAACGATGGGATTTCATGGGGCACAGGGGAGACGGGATTATACCGTAGGGGTTATTCTCCCCACGAGCAAGGGGGCGGGGCTGTGGGACCCCTGCAGGCAGTCAGTGCTTGGCTACGGGCCACCTCTGGGAGTGGGGACGGGTGGAAAACTAACGTCAGTTCTCAAGCTTCTCCAGACCAGGTGTGTGAGCACTGACGTGAGTGAACAGAGCTGCATGATGACTTCGGGGGCCCTGGGTACTTTTGCCTTTCCAGGGTTCCCTCCTCTATTAAAAAATATTAAAAGTTATATTTTATGACTGCATTGATACAAATATGAATATAATCCAGGCTGGATTACATTTATTTTTTTCTTTAGATTTTGAAAGAGATTAAAATATTTTTATGGGCTCCTGAAAGTATCATGGGCCCCCCGGCACTGTGCCTACCCTGCGTAGTGGACAGATTGGCGGTGTTAGTGAAGGTAGGAGCGTGTGGGAAGGCAACCCTGTGAGGTTCAGAGCTGCTGGAGTGCAAAGTGTGTAGCTGTTGCTTTTTCCCTGTCTTTGCTTCCATTCCCTGCCTGGATCCCAAATAACTCTTATTACCTTCTCTTTCTAATGACCATGGTCTATTGACACCGCACTGTGTCAAACAGAGTCCTCTCGAAATTTATGTCCACCTGGAACCTCAGAATGTGACCTTATTTAGAAATAGGGTCTTTGCAAATGTAATTGCTGTAGCTAAGTTTAAGTGAACATCCTGAATCAGGGTGGGCCCTAAATCCGATAACTGGTGTCCTTAGAAGAAGAGGAGAGAGCACAGAGGGAACACAGAGTCACAGCTATGTGACTACAGGGGCAGAGACTGGAGTGATGCAGCCACAAGCTAAGGAATGCCAAGATTTGCCAGCAACTACCAGATGCTAGAAGAGAGGCGTGGAGCAGGTTCTTCCCTAGAGTCTTCCGAGGGAGCATGGGTCCACTGATGTGGGATTTCTGGCTTCCAGAACAGTGAGGGAGTACATTTCTGTTGTTTTAAGCCATCTAGTTTGTGAAACTTTTACAGCATCCCTTGGGAACTAATACTGACTGTCTCTGCAAAATGTATTGTCTGAATTTCAGACATCTCTGGCTTTGACTATCTGGGCACAATTGGCCCAGACTCCTAACGGTCTGCCCATTACTTTCTGAAGCTTGCTGTCCAATTCCAAGAACAAGTATTTAGTCTCTCAGTACTGAAGAGCAAGCAGAGACTGCGCAGACCGGAGAAGTTGCTAAGGTGGCTTTTATCCTACCAGAGGAGTTTCCTTCCTTCCTTCATTGCATCACACATTATGAGCAGTGCTGGATGCTAGAAGAAAATGGAGCTATGTCTTCAAAGTTCCAAAGCAAAGTTTTTTCTTTTGAGAGCAGGAAGAGGAGAGGAAGCTAGGTGAACTTATTGTTTATTATCTTTCTTTTATCCCCAATTCAGAAAGAACAGCAATTAATAAATACCCTGTCCATAAAACCAGGATTTTCCAGTTTTATAACTATTTAGAAACAAGAAAAAAATTTTTAAGAAATACTGTGTAACGCATGCAAATGTGAGGATGACATGCTGTAATATCCCATAACTTATGTGCTACTTGAGGGAAAGGACTGTACCTTTTTATTCTCAATGCTTAGCATCTAGTATAGTATCTGGAACATTGTAATCTTCCAGTAAATGTTTTCCTAATGAACTGTTCCGCTGTTGCATTGATTATCAAGGTTATTTAACTCATGTGGATGACTGGGCAGACATCCCTCGCTGTATCACATGCACAAATCCTAAAGTTGCATCTTTTGAATGGGACCATAATTTCTTAGAGGGGAGGTGTATGAATGAATAGTTAAGTTCTCCAGATAGTGCCTTCAAACAAGTTCTCAGGATCAAATACTTTCCACTTACCTGTCAATACACTTGGCAAAGATGCTGTTCTTTAGATACATTATTATTGATACAGGAATATCACTACAAAGTTAGAAATTGACAATTAAAAATTTTTGTGATTTAAAACACTTCATTTCTAGTAAGTTTATTGGACGTGGAGAGCGCTTACTGTGAACCAGGACTATACTAAGCACTGTATATATATTATCTCATGTAATCATTATAACTAACTTATAAGGTGATTACAATCATCACTTTACTGAAGAGGAAACTGAAATATAGATGGATTAATTAATTTACCCATATGTAGCAGAGCTGGGTTTAGACGACTGTTTTTCTAACTGTTTTCATTAACCATGCTAGTGAATCTCAAGCATTAGTGTGTTAAAAATCACCTAGAGCAGTAAGATAAAAATAAAGATTCTTAGGTTTCATTCCTAGAGAATCAATGATTTGAGGTAGGCTTAAGAATCTATATCTTCAACTATCACCCAGGTAACTGGGATGCAAGTGGTCCATGAGCCACACTTTGAGACCCACTACTCTATACTATGAGATGCCAAATATACAATGTTGGGTTATATTGTATCTAACGTCTTTTATTAAACACCATTTCCCCCCTTGTGGATATCCAGTTGTTCCAGAACCATCTATTGTAATGACCATTTTCTGTACTGCTTATAGTTTCATTTTTGTCATAAATCGAGTGTCTGTATGTACAAGACTTCTGAACATGACCCTCCTGTTTTATTTTTTCGATATAATTCCTATGATCATTCATTGTAAACACACTTTGAGAAATTCTCCTGTGAACCTAAGGGCAAGAAACCTTGGAAAACCCTATGAATCATTTTGTGAGTGGACATAATATCAATGAAATTTAGATATGGCCATTAAGAAAGCAATGCTCAGCATTTCCTGGAATCCTCCTTTAAATATACCCATATGGCCTACCAAATACAGTTTTTGGTGATTTTAGAAATCTGTGTATAGTTCAGCAAAACTCAGGAATTACTCTTTATCCCTCTCCATTTTATTTCATTTCTTTTCTTAATTTAATTAATTTATTTTTATTTCAAAATATTATAGGAGTACAAATATTTTTGGCTACATGTATCAATTTTGTTATGCAGGGTTGTACGTATGCCCGTCACCCAGATAGTGTTCATTGTACCTGTTAGGTAGGTTTTCGCATATTCGCCCTCTCCCCCTGGCTTGATTTCCACTGAGTTTTACTTCCCTCTGTGCACATGTGTGCTTACTGGTTAGTTCCAATTTAGTAGCAAGTACATGTGGTGTTTGTTTTTACATTCTTTAGATACTTCACGTAGGATAATTCCATCCAAATTGTTGCAAAAAGCCTTAATTCATCTTTCTTCATGGTTGAGTAGTATTCCATAGTATACATATGTCACGTTTTGTTAATCCACTCATGAATTGATGGGCACTTGAATTGACTCCACATCTTTGCAGTTGTGAACTGTGCTCAATAACATTCGAGTGCAGGTGTCTTTTTGATAAAATGATTTCTTTTCCTTTGGGTAAACGCCCAGTAGTGGGACTGCTGGATCAATTGGTAGGTCTACTTTTAGTTCTTTGAGGAATCTCCATACTGTTTTCCACAGAGGCTGTACTAATTTGCAGTCCCACCAACAGTGTAGAGGTGTTCCTTTCTCTCTGCATCCATTCCAGCATCTATCGTTTTTGGACTTTTTAGTAAAAGTCATTCTAACTAAGGTAAGGTGATATCTCATTGTGGTTTTAATTTGCATTTCCCTGATGATTAGTGATGTTGAGCATTTTTTCATATGTTTATTGCCTGTTTGTGTATCTTATTTTAAAAACTTTCTGTTCATGTCTTTTGCCTACTTTTTAATGGGTTTGTTTGTTTTTTCATTGCTTATTTGCTTGAGTTCTTTGTAGATTCTGGTTATTAGCCCTTTATTGGATATATAGCTTGCAAATATTTTCTCCCATTCTGTAGGTTGTCTCTTTGCTCTGTTGACTATTTCCTTAGCTATGCAGAAGATTTTTAATTTAATCAAGTTTCATTTATTTATTTTTGTTGTTGCTGTTATGCCATTGGAGTCTTCTTCATAAAGTCTTTGCCTAGGCTGATATCTAGAAGAGTTTTTCCAACATTTTCTTCTAGAATTCTCACAGTTTCATGCCTAACATTTACGTCTTTTATCCATCTTGAATTAATTTTTGTGTGTTGTAAGCGATATGGATCCTGTTTCATTCTTCTGCATGTGGCTTTCCAATTTCCCCCACACCACTTATTGAATAAGGCTTCTTTTTCCCAGTGGATATTGTTGTCTGCTTAGCTAAAGATCAGTTAGCTGTATGTGGATGATTTTATATCTGAATTTTCTGTTCTGTTCCATTCGTCTCTCTATTTTTGTGCCAATACCATGCTGTTTTGGTTATTATAGCCTTGTAGTATAGTTTGAAATCTGGTAATGTGATGCCTTCAGATTT
>CAUYSK010057535.1:0-46854 GCA_963575035.1 Avahi laniger
GAGTGTCCGGACCTGTGGGCAAATTCCTTTATTGGCGGTTAGGGTAGAGTACATTAGCAAAAGACAAGAGGGGATTTCATTGGTGCAATTACATGTTATTAGGCAACAGTCACGTGAAGATAAGAAGAGGTACTTGAAGGAGGGGTCAGCCAATCACACTGGTGCACGGTTACCTTTGTGGGTTGCTCACAGCCTGTTTGTGGGGATGTTGAAACAGCAGGAAAATAGGGACTCTTAAAACTTAAAAATTCTATCTATCTATCTATCTATCTATCTATCTATCTATCTATCTATCTATCTATCTATTTATCTATCTATGTATCTATATATATATATATATTTTTAGACAGAGTCTCACTCTGTTGCCCAGGCTAGAGTGCCATGGTGTCAGCCTAGCTCACAGCAACCTCACACTCCTGGGCTCAAGCGATGCTCCTGCCTCAGCCTCCTGAGTAGCTGGGACTAGAGGCATGCGCCACCATGCCCGGCTAATTTTTTTTCTGTATATTTTTAGCTTTCCTATTAATTTCTTTCTATTTTTGGTAGAGACAAGGTCTCGCTCTTGCTCAGGCTGGTCTCGAACTGCTGAGCTCAAACGATCCTCCCACTTCAGCCTCCCAGACTGCTAGCACTACCTGCGTGAGCCACCGCGCCCTGCCCAATCTATATATATACATATTTTTTTCTTAGGTGATCTAAAAAGGCTTTAAACGTTTGTTTTTTTGTTGGGCATTGTGAAGCATGTAATGATTAAAAGCTTTTTTTCTCTACTTACTTTTAATGAGCTATTTATAAAAATCATTTGGTAGGAATCACATTTTTAATTTCTATGTACTTTGAGGTTTTTATTGAAGTACAACATTTGTAAAGAATAGTGCTTATATCATAAGGCTTCAGCTCAGTGAATTTCGCAATGAGAAGACTCTTGCTTAGTCAGAGTCAGATCAAAAACAGAACAATGCTATCATTTCAGAGCATTTTCATTCTAGTCATTGCTCCAGTTAACCACTCTCTCGACATCTAAAACCAAAGATTAGTATTGTATTTTTTGTACTTAATATAAATGAAATAATATAATGTGTGCATAATTCATTCTCTTTGTGTGAATAATCCTCAATGTATCTATGCCTTCTCCAATTGCTAAACATTTGAAGAATTTTTAGTTTTGGCTTACAAATAATGCTGTTATGAATACTCTAGTGCATGTCTTTTAGTGAACTATGCACTGTCGTTCCGTATAGGTATATACATGGGCAAGGAGTGATCTTTGGAAATGAGTATGTTCAGCTTTTACAGATACTGCAAACAGTTTTCTGAACTGCCCTTATGCTTAATAAAGTGTTGAGCTACATAATTTTCGTTGATATTTATAAGAAACCTGAAAACTCAAATTTTATTTTCTTATTCACATATTCAGAAATGTATTTCTTAATTTTGTAATAATTATATTTTTATTTATTGTATTTAAATTTTGTTATTCATTACTAGTTTATAGCACATGGTAAGGAAATGTGACTTAAAACTTTATTATTCATACATTTTCAAAATGGGTTGCAATTTAGTTTAAAATGTCCCAAGTATGTTGGAAATATAGGAGATGGAAAGATAGATTGAAAGAAGAGATACATAGTAAGATTGGTCTATAGTTTAATACATCCATTACCCCATTTCCTTTCTCTATTACTTTCTTGTTATGTTCAAGCTTTTTGTTTTCTCCTCACTATTATTGTATTCCTACTAACGTCTGTTTGTACTTCTAATATTTTTTATTTTCTTCATTTGCATGCATGTTAAGGATTTCTTAAATTTCTCCTAGATCATTGATTATTTTTATTTGACACATATTTACTGAGCTCCCATTATGTTCTAAAAACTGTTCCAGCTTTTGGAGATAGATAAACTAATGAGATAAACAAATATCCCTATACTTGAGGAGCTTAAATTCTGGCAGGGGCAGGAGAGGCAATTAATAAGCAATACAGAAAAAAAAGGTAAATAACATAGAGCAAACATCGATAAGTTATGAAAAAAATTGAACGAATAGAGGAATTTTCAGATTGCATTGGAGCAGTAGATGCAGAGTTGTCAGGTAAGGCCTTGTTAGAAAGTGAAATTGAAAGCGTAAAGCAATTATGTTGCGGAAGCCATTTCCGGACAAAAGAAATCTGTGCAAAAGCTCTGAATCAGGGCTTGTATAAAAACACATCTGCTTATCTTTGATAAAATGCTATTTCCAATAGGTTTGCAGGTTAATATTGTCAAAGCATCATTTTTCAGTATAATACGGTCATTGTTCCAATTATCACAAATGAGTGTAAAAATGCATTCTCCCTTCTTTGCATGAACTTAATCTGAGTATTCATCGGAGATTTTAAGGTATATCATGACCTGCTATTTATTAAATTAAACATAAAGAGTTAGTAAAGATAATTTGAAGTTGATTTTTTAATTATTAACTTAGAACCACTTTGCATACTTCCAATTAATTTAGAAGTTACCACTCAAAAGAAGGAGCATTTAAGTAGCATTTGATCTTCAGAAATAAGAAATGCTTTGTTAAGTCATCGTAAGCTTTTTAAATCACTCTCCTTTGAAAAGAAAAACATGTGTTCTTTTGTGTAATCCTACTTAAACCCTAAAGTTTTGCATTCTGCGCAAAAGAAGTTTGTTCAATTTATTTCTTTTTTTGCAAAATACGTATTTCTGGACACACAGTAATTTGACAGAAGACTGGATTTTGACTGTATTTGATAAAAAATTAGAAAATTGCTATAGCATTTAATTTTCCATAAGAATAATTAAAGCATTTATCTTTAAAAAACAGGTCTAACAGAACAAAGCAAGATCAAAATGCTTATAAAGTTCTTGAAGTAAAATAAATAAATGTTTTATTAGCAACTTAAAATGTTCACAATTTACAATCCCACGAGCGTATGTGTGTATTCACTGACATATTTAATTGGCATACAAAAGTCTGATTAAAATTTTTAATGCTGAATTTCTACTGAATCATCAGCTTTAAATAAGTTAAATAAAGACAGTCACATAAGAGGCTGTCTGGAAAATACCCAGCCATTGTTAACATAACAAGAAAGGTTTCATGGCTGGATACTTTCTGGACTGCCCTCCTATGTCACTGACAAAAGGGCAAGAAGAAAAAATTGTTGTAAATACTTTAAATATTGTGTTAGAAAAAAACATTTTTACTAAGTGACTCTAACTAGGAAACTGTTTATTGTATACCTCTGAGTCTTCGTGGGTGAAAATCAATTATAACTTTAATGCCTTAAAAATAGTACCTTTGTTTATCTTTCATGCCCGTTAAACTGTCTTTATCACCTTTTTAGCATGGGAAGTTTCTCCCAATTCCTTGCACTAATAAATAAATAAATACTGTTTCTGATCAAGATTCTTATGTCATTTTGGAATCCAACACATTTTTTATTCAACAGTTTATTTTTTTTCCCAGCCCAGGATATTTTCTGTTATTCTCTTATGTATTATAAACATGCCTGCTCTGAATTTAACCCCTTTTATTTCCCCATATTCACAATAAAAATGTGTGAATTTGTTTCCCAAATCCATGCTGATATGTTGATGGGAATGGGCTAGAGTTGCCACCTAGAGTCTCTTAATCCCTTGATGTAATGCATCTTCTCATAGTGTTCTGCAGAAAATATTCTCACTTTTATGTTTCTTCACTAGAAGAAGGTTGAGAATGTTAGCAAAATTTAGAGAGGAAGTTGACCGCGTTGCAAAATTATTTAACCTTTGAAAATATTGATTGACTGGTTTACTCTAAAATTTGAAGTCATTTATCCTTTGCAAAATAAGAAGTTTTATTCCTTTAGGTAATCCAACTTCTAACTTGAAAAATCTACATTCAGCTCAATATCCGTTTGTTAAGTTTTTGGCCAAACAAGTTTCCCTAACATCATAAAATGTATGATATTTGACTGAAAAATAAAAAAAAATAAAATGATTCTTAATCATTAAGTATAATTTCCCAAATGAATCACATATAAATGGTTATATTGTGACATTTCTATTAAAAGTAATATCACTTAATTTCAAAGTACAGGACAAATCTTTATTATTCTTTATTTATACATATGGGTAAGCTGGTGTTTTGCAAATAGTGACTTGGAAGGAAATTGCTCTAGAGCATTTAAGAACATTGTTTTAGGCTTGTCTAGGAACAAAACACAAAAAGATCATGTTAATTTTTCACCTATATTTTGACTTTCAAATGAAAATAGAATCTATATAAAAAAGTAGATGATTGTTCATTTCAAGTGCTGTGGAATATGATGGTGTATTGCAAAATCTATTTCGAAGTCAAAAGAATAAAGACCCATGGAGACACTAAAGTATAAATAGTATACTGACAGAAAAATTCTGGCTTAGTAGCCAATAGCTGAGATATATTCGTCTAAAGGGGAACGATTTTTAGCAAGTAATTTTCTGTTAGTAGAAGTAGCTGCACATACCCATAAACAAAAGAGTGTTTACATTCTTTACCTTCACTTTCAACGTAATTGAGCTTTCCACAGAAGTGTGAAACTGTTTATGGTGTGACAACCACGTTTCGAAGGAATGTTTCCAAATAGCAAGGTACTCGATGCAAGTCATGTAATGTCTGCCGGGTTTTATCCACTCTTTTTGATGGCTGCTTATGTATGAGGTAAGCCTCAATTCTAATAATTCAGTAGCTATGTGTTTCCTTACTGCACCTGTCTTACTATTTTTACTAGGACAAGATGCTTGCTGTGACTTTCCCTTCCATGTTCAAGGATACTGTGGAACATGCTACAGAAGAAGTACAAAAACAAAACAAAAAAAAAGAGAGAGAGACTTCATAGTAATATTAATAGAACCAGATAAATATCTCCCTTATATTTCCAGTATTTAATATCCTTAAAGAGATAACTTTTGCTTACTTTAAAAACTAATAATCAAACTTAGTTTATCCCGACTATTCAAAACTTTAGTGTTTTAAGCTAATTAATATTATCACATTATGACAAAAAACAACAATGATTAATTCAGGAAGCTAATGATTCATATTTAATGGGAAATGTTATTGACTAGGAGAAAGATCAAATGTAAGGTTCTGTCAATACTTAAAATAATAGACATAATTTTTCTCTCTTGAAAAATAAATTATGCGCATGTGTATACATATGTATATGTGTATATAGTATATATATAGCTATATATGTTTATTATTAATGAATTTATAAGCTTAGTTGTATAAAAATTTGTTTTAAAAATGTTTACAAAATCTATCATTTTTCTTGCTAGAAAAAAAAATTTTGATGTGGCCTACAAGGTAGGTCCTTTGCGGCAGCAACTCTCTGGAAGGTGGGCTTTTCTAGGTCTCCATCTGTTTACATAAAGCATCACTTTATTGTGTTGCTAGCTGTATACACCAGCTTTGGCACAAATTTTTCAATATTTTATAGCATTGTTTAAGAAACAGGCTTTACTGGGGAAATGAAAACTTAGATATAATAAGGACTTGCAAAAAAAAAAATGAGACCAAATCAAAACCACAATGAGATACCATTGTATACCAATTAAAATGACTATAATTAAATAATTCAAAACAAAAAAAATAACAAGGATTTGTGAGGATGTGGGGATATTGGACCATTGTGCATTGCTAACAGAAATGTAATGCTATAGCTGCTGTGAAAATTAAAGAACTGCCATATGACCCTACTTCTAGGCATATACTCCGTAGAATTTAAAGCAGAGATTGGAACAGATATCTTTACATTCATGTTCATAGTCTCATTCTTCACAATAGCCAAAAAGTGGAAGTAACTCAAATGTCCCTTGACAGAAAAATAAATGAGCACAATATGGTATAAACATACTGTAGAATATTATTCAGCCATAAGAAGGAAGGTGATTCTGACACATGTTACAACATGGGTTAACCTTGAAAACAATATGCTTGATTAAATAAGCCAACAACTAAAGAATGAATATTGGATGATTTCATATACATTTGGTGACTATAGTAGTCAAATATATAGAGACAGAAAATAGAATGGTAGTTGCAAGAGGCTGGAAGGAAGGGTAATGAGAACTTATTTAACGGGTATGGAGTTGCAAATTGGGAAGATGTAAAAGTTCTGTAGGTGGATGATAAAGATGGTTGCAGAACAGTATGAATGCACCTAATGCCACTGAACTATATATTTAAGTTTATTAAAATTATATGTTACGTGTGAATTATGTGTTATATATATTTTGCCACTATAAAAAAATAGAAATAGAAAAGGAAGCATAGGTTTTCCTTCCTTCACTGCCACACAAAGAGATGTGTGGCAAAGCCAGGGTACTCATATGGTCAGGCTAACTTTTCATGGGAAGACCCACCCCTGGTTACTCCTTCCCTGTATAGTTCAAAATTGAAAGCTTGTCACTTTGGAATAAGCAGACTGCTTGATGCCAAGAAGTATGAATTTGGGATGTGAGCTACCTACAGGAGTTATGTGAGCAAATCAGTTTCCTCAAAGAGATATTGCAAGACCCATGAGATTTTACAGAAAATTGTCAGACAATAAAGCCACACTTCCCATGGGAATAGCTAAGTAAGTTTCTCTTTTTAGAGGAAAAGGAGGCCCTGGTCCCTGTGGACTCGTTGTCCAATTTTCTGAGTAAGCTCATGAGTTTTTCTGCCCCTTGTACTACACGAAGACAGGAATTGTTTTCCATAGGGAAACATGGCATGTGAGCTAACTTGAAACTTTAAAATTATCATTTCTTGCCCAAATAAACCCTAATCAACTGGTCATTGGAAGATTCACAGCAAAGAGGACACCACCATAGAGTCTCATCAGCCTAAACAAAATCAAAGTGAAGTACAAAATCCTACAAATTGTGAAATTCAAGCAACAGTTACTTACAAAGGAAAACCCATTAGACTAACAGCAGACTTCTCAACAGAGACCTTTCAAGCCAGAGGTGATTGGTGTTCCAGTTTTAGTCTTCTTAAACAGAATAGTAGCCAGCCAAAAATTTTCTATCCTGAAAAACTAAATTTCATAAATGAGGAGAATTAAAGCTTTTCAAAGACAAGCAAACACCAAGGGAATTTACCACCTCTAGACCTAGCCAACAGGAAATGATTAAAAGTGCTCTCTAGGTAGAAAAGAGCAATTAATACCCAACAGTGTAAAAATTCCAAAAAGTTCAAGCTCATAACTCTTATTAAACAGTTAACACAAAGGAGAAAACAAAGCAACTAGATATTATTCAACACGATGAACAAAACAGTGTTTCACATACCAATACTAATATTGAATGCAAACAGTTTTAATGCTCCACTTAAAAGATACAGACTAGTTGAGCAGATAAAAAAAAATATACAGTAAATGTTTCCATGAAACCTATCTAACTTACAAGAATTCTCATAGTCAAGATAAAGAGATGAAAAACAAACATTCCATGTGAATGGAAACTAAATGCCCTCAGAAGTAGCTGTTCTCATATCAGATAAAATAGATTTTAAATCAATAATGATAAAAAAAGACAAAGATGTTCATTACATAATGAGGGAGAGAGCAATTCATCAAGAAGATATAATAATTTTAAATGGATATTCACCTAACAAACGAGCTCTAAAATTCATAAAAACAAATTTTACTGTATGAAAACAAAGGAATAAACAACAATATCATAACTTCTGGGGACTTCAACACACCACTGACAGGACTGGACACATCATTGAGGCAGAACACCAAGAAAGAAGCATGGAAAATCTATTTGAGAGAATAATAAAGAAAAACTTCCCTGGAGAAGAAAAGCAATGCAATAATAGAGAAAAACAATACAAAGGACTTTAATAGGATTCTAGAACAAATGAATCTAACAGACATTTACAGAACATTTTACCCCAAAACTGCAAAATATACATTCTTCTCATCAGCACATAAGACATTTTCCAAGATAGATCATACATTAGCTCACAAAACAAGTCTCAGAAAATTTTATAAGAATCAAAATCATTACAAGTATCTTCTCAGATCACAGTGTAAGGAAACTAGAAAGCAACTCAAGAGGAATTCTCAAATCTACATAAAGTCATAGAAATTAAACAACCTGCTGCTGAATGATCCTTGCGTCAATGATGAAATCAAGATGGAAATCAAAAGATTTTTCAAACTGAATGACAAACATGAAAAATCATCCAAAATCTATGGGGTATAGTAAAAGCAATATTAAGATAGATGTTTATGGCCTTAAATGCTTACATCAGAAAGAAAGATAACAAATTAACAACTTAATGTCACATCTCAAGGAGCTAGATAAAGGAAAAACCAAACCCAAAGCTAGAGAAGAAAAGAAATAACAAAGCTCAGAGCAGAACTAAGTGAAATGGAAACCAGAAACAACAACAAAAACAATACAAAGAAAGGATCAACAAAGCAAAATTGGTTCTTTAAAAAGATAAACAAAATCAATAGACCTTTAGCTAGATTAATCAGAAATAGAAGAGAAAGGATGGAAATAAGCTCAATCAGAAATGAAAAACGAAACATTACAACTGATACCATGCATACAAAATATCATTCCTGAATACTATGAAGCCCTTTACGTACACAGACTAGAAGACCTATAAGTAATGAATAAATTTTTGGAAAAACGTAAGCTCCCAAGCTTGAATTAGGAAGAAACAGAAATCCTGAACAGACCAATAAAGAGTAACGAGATTGAATCAGTAATATAAACTCTCCCCTCCAAAGAAAGCCCCATACCAGATGAATTCACAGCCGAATTCTACCAGAACCATGCATCAGAATTGGCACCCATTATACTGAAACTGCCCCATACCATCAAGAAAGAGGTAATCCTCCTTAACTATTTTTATGAAGTCAGTATCACCCAGATAACAAAGCCAGGAAATGACACGACAAAAAAGAAAACTACAGACCAATATGTTTTATGAACATAGATGTAAAAATCCTTAACAAATTATTAGCAAATAGAATTCAATGGCACATCCAAAAAAAAAAAAATCCCTTGGGATCCAGTGGAATTCATTCTATGGATGCAAAGATGGTTCAACATATGCAAATCATTAAATGTGAGTCCACCACATAAACAGAATTCAAAGCAAAAACTATGTAATAATCTCAATAGATGCAGAAAAATCATTTAATAAAATCCAATGCTCCCTCATGATAAAAACCCTTTAAAAAGTAGATATAAAAGGAACATACCTGAAAATAATAAATTCTATATATGACAAACCCACTGCCAACATCATACTGAATTGGAAAAAGCAGATAGCATTCTCCCTAGCAACCAAAACAAGAAAAGGATGCCCATTGTCACTATTTCTATTCAGTATAGTAATGGATGACCTAACTAGAGCAATCAGATAAGAGAAATAAATAAGGGGCATCCAAATAAGGAAAGAGGAGATCAAACTATCCCTGTTTGCTGATGATATAATCTTATACCTAAAAAACCCTAAAAACTCAACTGAAAGACTACTATAATTGATAAATACATTCAGAAAAGTTTCAGGTTAAAAAAATGTACAAAAATTAATAGCATTTCTATACACTACTAACAAGCTGAGACTCAAATTTATAACTCAATAGCATTTATAGCCACTACAAAGAAAATAAAATACCTAGAAATATATTTCACCAAGGAGGTGAAAGATTTCTACAAAGAGAACTACAAATCACTGATGAAAGAAATCAGAGCAACACAAACCAATGGAAAAACATCCCATTCTCATGAATTGGAAGAAACCACATTGTTAATATGTCCATATTGTCCAAAGTAATGTACAGATTCAACACAATTTACATCAAAATTTTCATGTCATTTTTCATGGATCTAGAAAAAATAATTCTAAACTTCATATGGAACCAAAAAATGACCCCGAATAGCCAAAGCAATCATAAGCAAAAAGAACAAATCTAGAGGTATTATATTACCTACACTTCAAATTATAATGTAAGTCTATTATCAACCCAAACAGCATGGTACTGGTGTAAAGGTAGACCCATATACCAATGGAAAAGAATATAGAACTCAGATATATAACTATGTAGCTATGATCAACTGATTTTTGACAAAGCAGACAAAAACATACATTGGGGAAAGAATGCCCTATTCAACAAATGCTGCTGGGAAAACTGGATAGCCACAAGCAGAAAAATGAAATTGGACCTCCTTCTCTTACCATATACAAACATTGACTCAGGATGGATTGCAGATTTAAATATAAGATGTGAAAACATCAAAATGTTATAGAAAACATAGAAAAACTCTTCTAAACATTGGTTTAGACAAAGAATTTATGAGTAAGACCCCGGAAGGGAAAGAGCAATAAAATAAATAAAACAAAAATAAATAAATACAATAAAATAAATAACACAAAGTAGATAAATACAACAAAAAATTAAACATAAATAAATGGGACTTAATTAAACTAAAATGTTTCTGCACAGCAAGGGAAATAATCAACAGAGCAAACAGACAACATACAAAATGGGAGAAAATATTTGCAAACTGTATATCTAACAAAGGGCTAATATCCAGAATCTACAAAGAATTCAAACAAATCAGAAAGAAAAAAATAAATAACTCATCAAAAAGTGGGCAAAAGACATGAACAGCCTCTTCTCAAAAGAAAGTAGACAAATAGCCAACAAATACATGATAAAATGCTCAACATCATTAATCCTCACAGAAATTTCCTTTCAGAATCACCATTATTAAAAGGTCAAATAAAACAATAGATGCTGGCACTGTTATGGTGAAGAGGAAATGCTTACACACTGTTGTTCAGAATGTAAACTTGTACAGCTGCTATGGAAAGCAGTATGAAGATATCTCAGAGAACTAAAAGTAGACCTACAATTTGATTCAACAATCCCACTACTGGATATCTACTCAAAGGAAAAGAAATCATTTTATAAAAGGTACACCTGCACCTGGATTTTTATAGCATCACAATTCACAGTTTCAAAGATATGGAATCAACCTAAGTGCCCATCGATTCATGAGTGGATTAAGAAAATGTGGTGTGTATATATACCACAGAGTATTACAGTATTACTCAGCTATGAAAAGAAATGAAATATGTCTTCTGTAGCAACTCGGACATAACTGGAGACCATTATTCTAAGTGAAGTACCTCAGGAATGAAAGAACAAATATCTCATATTTTCACTTATAAATGGGAGCTAAATGAAGAATATATGTGGTCATAAAGAGCAGTGATTGACACTGGAAACTTAGAAGGGGAGGGAGGAGAGGCATAAAAATATACCTATCAGGTACAATTACACTATTCCGGTGATGAGTTCTTGCAAAGAAAAGCAGTGATTCCTTCAGGACAGAGTATCTTTCTCACCCATGCAGAGAGGAAAGCATGAGAAGACCGCTAGGGTGGAGGCTGGCAGGTGGACAGATGTACTGGTTTTAGGAATAAGGCATTTTCATTAAGAATAACCAGATTGCTGTTTGTCTTCAGGTTCTTCCATTATGTCTTTGTGATCACTGCTTTTCTTTGCAAGAAGGAAAGCCTTTCTGAAGGAATTATATCTAACTGTAAGAGGTGTGATTCCCGATCATTCTGATCAGCCTTGAAAAATATGTATTGGGTCTTGGAACTGCAATGGCTAGTGATCCACTCTGGACCCTCAACTCTCAATATGTGGACTTGAGGTTAATATTTATATAAGGGGTTCAACATGATACGACACCTATGTTGAGCTGTTTGGTGAGTTTGACTTTGGCATAGAAGACAAGACTTTCAGACTTTGGGCCCCTTGAAGTTCATAGAGTCAGAATGGATGCAGACACAGCTGAGGCCTACAGCTTGGGCTTACCCCAGGACCACCCACTCTTTCTACATGCTTCCAGTAGTGGTTATTCTATATCATGAAGTTCAGGAGGAAAGAACACATGGCAATAGGATCCAGCCCAGACATATTCACCTTCAACTCTGGGAACATTCGTCTGTCCTCCTTGGTGACACAGTCTGGTTGATGAGCATCACCAAGCATCATCTAGTTGGAAACATGGCCACAGGTAGCTCCTGGGTCAACATGTAGGGCTACCCTTTTCTCTGCTTGTCTGCAACTCTCTCTCCACAGGGCTCAGCTGGTGGTCCACTGGGTACTACAGGCTCTTCCCAAACTCTGTATCAAGGGAACTTCTCCTCCTGCCCACCCCTCACCACAGCCCTCTATTCCCAACTTGCTCCTCGAGAGTTATCATCAATTCCTTTCAATGGCCGCCCTTCCAAGAAGAGAAATTACAAAGGCTGGCGGGTCCCAGACATAGACCTGGCAAGAGGGTGAAGATGGAGATTTAGGAGGGAGCAGGTAAGGGCAGAGTGTTAAAGGTAAAGGTTAATCCACTTGAACTCCTGCAAGGCTCCACTAAAATAGCCTTTGTAGAATTGTAATTGTTTTAAACAATTAAAAATTAGACAATTGACCAGCACACAAATATTTATGAAAATTACAAATAAAGCTATTGATTTCTTCGAAGTCCTCTTAAGTCAAAAGAAACACTTAAAACGCATCAGGACATAAGTTAGATATACATCAGGATTATTATATTATGCAATTTTCTACAATATTTTATTAGATGTTTATGCTATTTTTAAGTATGTTGGCTTTTGACATTTCACATTTAATATATATTTTGAAAGCTTCCTTAAAGGTTTCCCATCAGAGCTGCAATTCTTGATGATTTATAAGTTATAGACATTTTTGAATAACAACTTAGTAAAGTACCATATGTTGTGAGCATTACTTTCTGTACTTTCCAAGCAACACTGTTATGCCTGGGAACCTGACCTGCACGAAATGGTTATTTCAGTTCTTTAAGCTGCCTGCCAAACTGTTGTAGTAGCTTTTGATATGGGCAGATGGCCACTTCAAAACAAATCAAAACACAATATTTGTTCTCTAAACTTACCTGAGTTCAAGTCTTTGAATATGAATGTTAGCTCTGATTGAATTTCAGGTCTCACTAATTGTTTTCATGTACCTAGGCAGTTTGCGTGAAACGCGTTTGATCAAATAGCTAACACAGGCTTCACTTCTTATTACCTTGTTGTGTATGTGTCCATTCTGATGCTTTGTTAAATTTGATAACAACGTTAGGAAATTAAATATTAATTTGCAGTGTCTACTCAGTGCAAGAAGGACAAATGTGTATTAACAAGAGACATCAATCTAATTTAAAAATGTATGTATGTTTTACTGCTGAAATCCAGTAGAACTTTTAAATGTTTAATTTCTAAACAGCATCTATGAGAAATGAGAATATGAGCAAAACACATAAATTTAATAGTTTATACCAGAGTAGCTAAGGCACAAACTTCAAGCAAACAAAGGTAATTACATTGATTTAAGCAGTTATTTCCTATTTATAATCACACTTTATTGTCTTTCTTTGGGCCTTTCTTTGTTTCCTCTTTTCCTCCCTTCCTTCCTCCTCTTCCTCCTCCTCCTCTTCCTCTACCTTCTTCTTCTTTTCCTTCTACTTCTTCTTCTTCCTTTCCTGTCATTTTCTTTTTTAGTCTTTTCTTTCATCTTCCTAGTGATCTCCTTAAAATACAATAGTGGGCTAAATGGATGGTTGAAGATTAACCAAATTGATAACAATTACATAGCTCCTTATGTCATCAAAACAGGATAATTCGCTGGATCACTTAGATACAAAAAAATGAGGATTATATATATTAGATAGATCATTGTTTGTTGTTAAATATTACATTTTCCATTATATTATAAGCATCGTAATGACAAAATGCAAATTAAAACTGCAATTAATTTTTCACCTGTAAGATTGGGGAAATATGAAAATGTTGATAACACAGCCTATTTATGAGAATATGGGAGAAAAGACGCATTTTCACATTTTGTTGCTCAGAATGCAAAATGAGACAGTTGTTATGGAGGGAAATTTGGCAACATCTAACAATATCACATATGCATTTCGCCTTTGGCCCAGCAATCTCACTTTCAGGAATCTATCCCAAAGGCCCAAAGGTAAAATAATACTAATTTGAAATGACATAGGTCAAACATTCTTCACAGTACAAATAACAACATTAGCATATAATTCCAATAGCATAAAATTGGAATCGACCCAAAAATTTAACAGTAGAATTCCGGTTGAATAAATCCACACAATGGAGTACTGTACTATATATATTTTAAAATCATACATAAAGAGTGCAATGTGCACCACCCAAAGAATGGACACATTTAAAACTCGGACTTAGGGAGGGTGGGGGGGCAAGGGCAACACACGTAACCTAAACATCTGTACCCCCATAATATGTTGAAATAAAAAAAAATAAAAAATAAAAAAATAATAAATCAGCTGGGAATATCTCTATGTAATAGATTACATATTGTATATGTTGGAGTATAAATTGTTAAGTGACAAAAGCAAACTGCAAAATATAGGTATAATATGTTACTTACTTTTTGCTTAAGAACAAAAGGGGGCATAGCTCTTTCTTTCTCTCTTTCTTTCTTTTATTCATGAGTTTGTGTAAATTTTATTTTATTTGCAAAGCAAAATAATGAAACGGAAGGAGAAAAACTCATAAAAATAGTTATCTATAAAGGGAAGAGGCAGAATTGAGAAACAACCATAAAAATGAGATTTCACAAAATATAACTTATTATGTGGTGTTGACTCTGGAATATGGTAAATTCTTTACATAATTAAAAGATGTAATAAAAGACAAATGTTAAGTCTTCTAGAAAATTGAAACATTTCATAAAACTTTTTCATAATTTTAGGATTATGGAACTGTAAATAATCTTAAACCACATTCAGTCATTCTTTGATAGCAATAATATTGTTACTATGAATTTGAAGTTATTGTAATTATAAAGTAATTGAAATGATTCCTTTTTATCACTGTTTTTAATATTTAGAATTTTCATCATAGTTTAAAAATACAAGTACAAAAATTTTTTAAATAGTAAAACTTTGTAATTTTCAATTTAAAGTAGATATTTTAAGGTGGATTAATCATTTTCCTCTTTAAAATGTTATATTTCTTAGTTTTCTCTACTGAAAAACTCTAGAAATCACAAACCAATAGAAATGAACACTCCTTATAACAACATATTCATGCCTACCCAGCATTCTTAAAAAATAGGAATCTAGAACTTCTAGTAGTGATTCCAGGTAGAGGTAGGAAATTTACCAAGGCATTTTGTGGTTCCAGAGATAAACTATAAATGTGATGGGCTGGTTAGACAGACACAGGTACCAGCCTGAAGCATTTTAGGTCTAGGATTAGATTATTTGAGCTTTAAAAAGATTGACTAAAATTTATTACAAAACCTTTGGATATTTAGAGAGCATTGCATATATAAGATACTCAAATATTATGAGAAAAAAAGATAGTCAAAAAAAGCAGAGCATTGTTGAAAATGTTGATAAGATTGATATTGATAATTAAAGTGGAAGGATTTAGCATTTATTATCTATTAATGATTTAAACTGCATATCACAGAAATAAAATAGCCCTAGTGAATAAGGTAACATTTTTCTTTACATAAGAATTTCAGATAAGAAATGTATTAAATTAATCATAAAAAAGGGAAAATAAAGTTGCAATTCCAAAAGAAATAATTATCCTAGAAACAGTCTCCAATGGTTGGAAAGAACATTCAATATAGAATAAATGAGAAAGTTTACCCAAAAAAGGATCAGGTTTGTACAACTTGAATTCACCAATCAATGATTGGTGTTACCAATGCTAAAGACCATTAAAACATCATGTGACTCCTAGCATAACTCAGTATGAAATATTTTAGTATTCCTTTGACATATGGATGCCAAAATAAAATTAAAGCTGAATTTAGATAAAATGTTAAATTTACACTAACTGTGAGGGTTAGAAGAGAAGTTAGGCAAGCAACAAAAGGAAACAATCAGCTTAATCTAAAAATGAATAATTTATAGAAAAAGGACCTAGATTCAATAAATCAATTGCATGGGGAAAAAGTAAAAAATATAGAAAAATAAAGGAGATAGTTGTATGCTAAAAGAAACTTAATAAAAACTTAATAAAAATAACTAAAAAATACAGTTAGTAGAAGTTTTATGATTCAAATTCAAATAAAAAATGTAAAAATATAATTTCAGACAATTGAAGAAATTTGAATAGGGATATCATTTCACAAAATTATTGGAGGTTTTTTGGTTTTGTTTGAGACAGATTCTTGCTCTGTCTCCCAGGCAGTGTCCTCTTCACAGCTCACTGTAACCTTGAACTTGAACTCCTGGGTTTAAGCAATTCTCCTGCCTCAGCATCCTGGGACTACAGGTATGTGCCATCACACTTGACTAATTTTTCTCTTTTATAAGAGATGGGGTCTTGATCTTACTCAGGTGGTCTCGAACTCCTGGCCTCAAGCATCCCTCCTACCTCAACCTCCCAAAGTGCTGGGATTACAGGCATGAGCCACCGGGCCCAGCCACTTTGGAATTTTTATATAAGTGTAAAAATAACATTTTGGTTAGGTATGCCTGGGATTACTCTACAAATCTCCAAAAAATGGGGTGCTACATTTAAAAAGTATGATTGTCCAGAGAAGATGATGCATAAACAGGCTTTTTTGTACTCTCTATTTGTGTTTATACTGTAAGATTTTGATATAAATTTGAAAGAACAGAATTATTTGGTATTATTTGATATTCATGTTGTAGTGATTCCTATCAAACCATTTTCATTTACGGTTAGCCTCAGTATCAACGAGAAATTATTTTCCTGATAAAATTTATATCATGAAAATTTAATATTTATTTATTAAATATTTAGTCACTTGATTCCCACCTTCTCAATTTGTTTTTTGCCCTCTCTGGTTTCTCTGAGACAAATACAATAGGGTTCAATTTGTTTTCCTGTAGCTAATCTGTTACCCCTATTTTTCAGATTGACTTAAATGTTAGATTTATAAAATGCAGATGTGATTATGTACGTTTCATGGTTAGAGATTTCTAGCTGTATAAATATATCCACTTCGATTCATTTAAGGAAAAACTTAGTGAGCATCTATGTTTCAGAATTAAATGTGTAGACATGATCTTCATAAAACCTACACTCAAGTAGGGCTTACAAAATCTAATACCCTTATTATGACCTCTTATTTGGACCTTAAGTATTAGTTTAATCACTGCTTCCTCATCCTTCCTCAGGCCCAATCTCACCATCGGTTTACAATTTTCTAAACATATCAGGTACTTCCTAGTATGTATACTTCAGAGCATTCTAATACATATGCCCAGACTCTGACTATTCCTTCTCTCTTCTGTTTGAACATTGTAATCATCCTTTAAGATCTTAGTCAAATGACAGCTTCTATCCCTCCCTTGGAATGAATAACTCCCTTAATACCATGTTTTCATTCTTCTGTTTAGCAATTCTCTCAATACCTCCTCTAGCGGCTATACCAATCCCCTCATAAGCACAGGAACTCATTATTAATATTCATATTCCCATGGCCTAACACATTGCCTTGCATACTGATAGGAGCCCCAGACATCTTGAATTATTTGAATAGAATAGTACTGTTTTCAAACATTAATTGTATTTGATTTATTCAAACACAATTTTCAGTTAAACATAAAATATTTAGTGATTTTTTTAACCGTTACATCATCTACATGGGTCATTTATCAGCCCTGATCTGTTTGAAATATCACTATGTTATGTGACTTGCTTCTGTTTAAATTTTTTGGGGGGTATTTTTTGGATTATGTTTGTTTTCAATATCTGTTAATGTATTTCTGCATTTTTTTTGGTAGTAAAGTGTTATAGAAATAAAATAATGCTGGATATCAGAAAATAATTTTCATTTAAGCTGAAAACCTGGGCTAGGTAGTTAAACACATTTGAATATCTTGAAGCAATAATTTGTTTTCATTAAATTCAAAATATTAATACTTATAGCATATATATCACGAATAGAGAAAAAATCTATCAAATATGTTGGACCATATGAATTGTTTATATAGGTAGACAATGCTAAAATATAATTTTCATATAGTCTAATCTGATGCCTACTTACCACACCTCTGCGGATCAGAATATTTTAATATTTAGTAAATTCAAACATTATCAATACCATTGTTGTCCTTGGCATATAAGTAAAATTTTGATATTTTGTTTAATCTTAGATTTTGTGAAGAAATATACTGGTAACATTAGAAAACATGAAATGTTAGCCACACATGTATTATATTAATATTTGTGAAAAACTAACAATGTATTTAGAAGATATGAGCTAGCAAATGAAGTTCAGAGTCAATGTTAGTTCAAATTGGCAATAATGTTAAAGTATCATTAGCATAAAATCATGAAATATATTTCCTACTCTCTCTTGTTTTCTTTTTTCAAATGTTATGTTTGTAATTATAATATCCATATTTCATAAATACATTCAACTGATTCACAATAAATAATTATACATTAATAGATAAATGGAAATGTATCACTTAATTTTTGTTTTCTTGTTATAGAAGAATTCAATCAAAACTAACAAGATTTTCAGTTTATAAATACTGTAATGAAACTTAACATAAATTTAATATATTAAATAAGTATATAATTCATTATATATATTCACATTATAAATCTGTAGCTAAGGACTGATTACCTGTTGGAAAGTGGAATATCTAATCTGGCATCCAATTTTTTAACTTCCATGACCTTTGTGAGATATAAAAGTTAATTCACTATTTGAGAAAAATTGCTATGCTTTTTGCATTTGTTTTATAAAAAGAAAAGGTATATTCTGTCATAACTTGCCTTTCTAAATTCAGAAAGGAAAACATTTAAAAACTTTATTCTTTTTTTTTGCCCTTAAATGATTATATAATGGTTCCTTAGATATATTACCAAAGGCACAAGTAGTAACAACAAAAAAATAGATCAATTGGACATCATCAAAATTAAAAATTTGTGCTTCAAAGGACATCAAAAAAATGAAAATACTATCAGAATATGTGAAATTTTTGCAAATCATATAAGAAACTTCTGTTTGCAACATATAACTCATCAATAAAATGATGCCCCAATTAAAAATGGGCAAAAGATCTGAATAGACATTTATCCAAGGAAGATACACAAATGAACAACAAACACGTGAAGAGATATTCAACATCATTAGACATTGGGAAAATGCAAATCAAAACCACAGTGAGATATCACTTCACAACTACTAGGATGGCTATAATAAAAAACAAACAAAAAATGGAAAATAACAAGTGTTGATGAGGATGTGGAGAAATTGGAAGTGTCTGGAAAACAGACATTTTGCAATACAGTCTGGCAGTTCCTTAAAAAGTTAAACATGGAATTACTATTAATATATAACGTAGTAGTTCCACTTCTAGGTGGAACCCAAGAAAAATGAAAAATTATGTTTACACAAAACCTCATACATCAATGTTCATACCAGCATCATTCATGATAGCCAAAAAGTAGAAACAACTCTGATATCCATCAGTCAATGAAAGGATAAATATGTGAATATCCATACAATGGAATATTATTCAGCAATAAGAAGAAATGAAGTGCCGATATATGTTACAACATGAATGAACCTTGAAAACATGACAAGTGAAAGAAAGCAGTCACAAAGGATCACATATTACATGATTCTGTTTATGAAATGTCCAAAGCAGACAGAACTATGGAGACAGAAAGTAGATTAGTACCTGCCTAGAACTGGGAAGAATAGGATTTATAGAGTGATATCTAAAGAGCATGTTTTTTTTTAAAATGAATAATTTTTTTGGGGGGGTGGATAATGAAATATTCTAAAATTCTGGTGATGGTTGCACGATTCTGTGAATATACTAGAAGCTATTGAATTGTATTATTTAAATGAGTGAATTGTGTAGTGTGTGAATTATATCTCAAAAAGATGTTAAAAATATTAATAGTTTCAGGCTAAAAGATAATAAATCTGACTTGGTCCTTCTATCTGTTCTTCCATCCATCTGTCTGTCTTACTGTCCATTTATCCATCCATCCATCCACCCATCTATCTACTCTTCCTTCCATCAGTCCATTCATTTATCCATTTGCCCTTCCTTCTGTCCTCCCATTTCATCCCATCCCATTTTCTCCTTCTCCCTCACTTCAATCAATCAAACAAAAGAAAACAAATAAACAAACAAACAAAACAACCATTGTTCATTTGGTAATGTCTAGCAACCCTGCTAGTCCCAGCTTTTCATCATGCTAGTTTGGCATTTCCGATGTCCTTATGCTTTGCTGCTTAGTGTAAGATGACTTTTCCAAGCTCTCCAGAGGAAATGTTCTTTATCAATTCATCTAGTAAACAGATGGATGCATAGAAGTGGGGACCGAGAGGAGTTTGATACATATCCAGGGGCTTGCTGAAAAGGCAGGAACACCTAGATCACATCTCACCTAAAAAGAGTCCTCTGAATGGTGTTTGGAAGTGTTTTCTGTTTTTGTTTACTTGCTGTGACAACTCAATGTTAAATTCTGTATGACACTCGCTCCTGCCTCCTACCTGTGGCTCCGTGAGAGTCTGATGCTTGGTAGCTGCACTCTCCTCATTATTAACACAATATTGCGTGATTTCAACGTTGCCCTGGTTCAAAACAGCTTTCTTAATGAGATCGCTCCCCTTTCTATTGGTATCGTTAATGATGTCAGCTATTCCCTTGCTCAACCTCTAGTACACTTGTTTCCTAACTTTATTGCCTATGAGAATCAACTGGAGAGCTTATTTAAAATGCTGAATCCTGAACCCCTACCTCTAGGAGACTTTGATTCAGTAGGCCTAAGGTATTTGGTGTTCTGATGGATTTATGTGTTCTATATGTCCATCAGGAAAAGATGGACATCCTGAGGTATGTTGTAGATCTACAGGCATTTTAGAGCCTGCTGACCACCTTTTTGGAATCAGAAATCAGTTATTTGTGTTCAGAGAAGAGTTTTCACTACACCTAATATTCCTGCCATCCCACCCCTTGGCCTCGATCAATTCTCTTCCTAAGGCCAGCCCTCCTGTCTCCAAAAATTCAAGCTGCTTTTCCTATCAAATCAAGCAAATCGGAGAGAGGCAAAAGTCCAATATAAAATATTGTTCCTAAACACAGATGCTGATTATTTAGATAAATTAGTTTGGACTATTTACATCACAGTATACATGAAAGTTTCCTAGAACTATTGGGTTCTTGTCTCTTTCAAAAATCTCAAAGCATTATCATCTATGTGCTAACTCAGTGGGAGAAGTTAACATGTAGACTTGTTTCTTCTTAGCCATGGGTCAACTCTTACGGGCTGAAAAAAATGGGCACTAGCAGAGAAATTAGAAGTTTCCATATTGTTTACTAATTCTGGCATTAACACATCAGTTATGGTAGAGTATCTCAGGGTGATACAGGGTGATATAAGGAGCATTTTAATTAGAGTCACTAGAAGTACTCTTTAAAACAAGAACTTTATTATCTTGATCATTTTATTTTGACACTTTATTTTTTTAAAACTAAAAATAAGCAAAGATATCCTTATCTGGTAATTATAATTTCTACTGCTTAAATGAAAATAAATAATCTATGATTATTTTTATGTATACTCCTTATACATTAATAAATTATAGAACACTAATCAAATCTAGAAGAAGAAAATTATTATATCCTTTAATTTGTAAAGCTGCATGATTTTGGTGTCTAGTGGGGAAACTAAATGTCTTCAAAGATATATATGAAAACTATGGAGATGAATCAGGAAAAAAAAAAGCTCCCTAAATATTTATTTCAGAAGAGATCATTGAAAGTTTCTGAGGCAGGATTCGAGGTACCATCCGCTCCATTGGGAACAAACATCTAGTGACTTATCCTCTATTTTCAGCAAAGATGAGAAATTTAAACATAGAAGTAGAATGATTCGATTATTTATTTCACAAGCAAACATGTATAAATATTGATGATGACTTTTTGTGAAAAGCCAGAAATATTTAAGTTTCTAACTTTAAATATTAGAAACAGGTGTAATTATACTTTGCATGCTAAAGATACTTAAATCTTACTCTTAGTTGTATATTCCCAGTGAAACATAATCCTTATTTTTATTGTAGCTATTTTCATGAAATCATATTTTTGTACCAAACAAAATTTTCCTAAGTAAAAAATATAATTAATTAAATTAGGAGCAGATTTCAGTTGGAGTGTGGCTATTTAGACTACGAAGGCATAATCAGGGTACAGTCTGATTGGTGGGAATTTAGTCTAATTGAAGGCCAATTATTTTATTTACTTATAATTCACATGATGTATGCTTGCTAATAGATGCAGCTGCTAGCCAAGCAACTAGGCAGAAACAAAGAGCTTTGGGTTGGTGATATTTGCAAACTCAGCAGTATAAAGCAATGGAAAATAACATTTTTGTACATAAAAAATGTTTAAAAAAGTGTTTATATGTATGATTTCAGTTTGGTGAATTGTTTCTATTCCAATATTTTTCATATTAATTCAACAATAATTATTCTTATATCATAAATCACTATCCATTATACATAAATAGAATTTTACTTTTCAAATATTTGTTTTTACTTATACAGTGTATGCATGTGTCATAAAATAATCACATGGTAAAGAAGATCTTAGTATAAAGAAAATTAGCACTTTCATACCACTCTCTCACTTCCAGGTTTTCTCTCCAGAGGAAATTCTTTAAAACTGCTTATACTTTAGTTTTTTACCTTTCATAACTGTAGATAATCATGTAAACTATTTTCTTAAATTATCAAAATTAGATAACGATTACTAATCCCTTGATATAAATAAATGTGTATATGTATTTTACTCACTCAAATCTTATCTTCCATCTCTGCTCTTAACAATTGTTTTACCCTTCCCCTCTTCCCTCTTCCCACCTGCCTGACACCTGTTGAATGTTATTTTCATATGTGCACATAAATGTTGATCAATTAGTGCCAATTTAATGGCGAGTACATGTGGTGCTTGTTTTTCCATTCTTGTGATACTTCACTTCTAAGAATGGGCCCCAGCTCCATCCAGGATAATACAAGTTGTGCTAGCTCACCATTGTTTCTTATGGCTGAGTAGTACTCCATGGTATAAATATATCATATTTTACTAATCCACTAATGTACTGATGGGCACTTGGATTGTTTCCACATCTTTACAATTGTGGATTGTACCTAATAGGTTCAGTATGCACTTTCTTGGTGATGGATATGCTTGTAGCTCTGACTCTGGAGGTGCAAAGGCAACATATGTAACCAAAGTGTTTGTACCTCTGTAACATTCCAAAATTAAAAAAAAAAGAAATCCTATCACAGATACACAAAAAATAAAGATCAAGAAATTAAAACATAATACCATGGAAAATCACATTTAATAAAGTAAGACATGAGGGAAGTAAAAAAGAAAGAGAAGACCCCAAACACCTGTAATTCAAATAACCATATGACACTACTAAGTCCTTAACTACAAATAATAACAGCGAATGTGAATGGACTAAATTCACCACTCAAAAGACATAGAGTGGCTGAATGGATAAAAAACAAGACCCAACTATACATTGTATACCAGAAATCCCCTTCACCTGTAGAGAGACACATAGGTTGAAAATAAAGGGATAGAAAAAGATACCACAAGCAAATGGAAACCAAAAAAAGAGAAAGAGTATTTATACTTCTATCAGATAAAATAGATTTCAAGATGAAAACTGTGAAGAGAGAAAAAGAAGGTCATTATATAATGATAAATGAGTCAATGGAGCAAGAGGATATAACAATTCTAAATATATGTGCATCCAATGCTGGAGCACCCAGATATGTAAAGCAAATATTGCCAGAGCTGAAGCGAGAGATAGGTCACTATACAATAACAGCTGTAGACCTCAACATCTCACTTTAAGCATTGGACAGAATATCCAGACAGAATATCAATGGAGAAACATTGGACCTAATCTACACTTTAGACCTAAAGGACCTAACAGATACTTAGAGAACGTTTCATCCATCAGCTGCAGTATACATGTTATTCTCCTTAGTTCATGGATTATTCTCAAGGATAGCCTGTATGTTAGATCACAAAATGAGTATTAAAAAATTCAAAAAAAATTGCTACCATACCAGGTATTTTCTCCAAAAAAAATGTAATAAATCTAGAAATCAATAACAATAGGAACATTGGAAAATATACAAACACATGCAAATTAAACAATGTGCTCCTGAATAACCAGTTGGTCATTGAAGGGATTAAGTGGAAATTGTAAAATTTCATGAAACAAATGAAAATTAGAACACAACATCTTAAAACCCATGGGATATAGCAAAAGTAGTACTAAGAGGAAAGTTTACAGCAATAAGTGCCTACAGAAGATAAACAAAACTGACACATATTTAGCCAGTCTCACTGAAAAAAAAAAAGAGAGAAGACTCAATAAAATCAGAGATGAAAAAGGATACAATACAACTAGTACTGTAGAAATTCAAAGGCTCATTAGAGATGACTATGAGCAACTATATGCCAATAAATTGGAAAACCTGAAATAAATGGATAAATTTCTAGACACACATAAAATGCCAAGATTCAACCAGGAAGAAATCCAAAACCTGAATAAACCAATAACAAGTTACTAGATAGAAGCAGTAATGAAATGTCTCCCATCAAAAAAAAGCCCAGGACCCAATGGCTTCAATGCTGAATTCTACCAAACATTCAAAGAAGTAATACCAAGCTCACTTAAACTATCTCAAAAAATCAAGGAGGAGGGAATTCTTCCAATCTTATTGTATGAGGCCTGTATCACCCTGATATCAAAATCAGACAACGACACAAGAAAAATATATATATAAATTGTTTTATTCAATGAGAGTTGACAAAAAAGTAAAAACAAATTTTTTTACTTTCACCTACATAACTGAATTTCTGTATAACTTAATTTTTTTAACTTCGTAGAGTTGAAATATATGCATCTCTAAAATGGGAATCATGATGCCAACTACTAATAATATTGGAGAAATCAAATAAAGTAATATGAGTAACACATCTTGCAAGAAAACAGATCTGTTAGCAAGCTCTGTGTCAAAATAACTCCGTATGTATCTATGGAGATAGAGCGATGTGAGTATGGGCTATGGGAAAATAGCATTTCTATTTCCAGCATCTTGTACTGGGTAGAGAAAGTGGACTAGATTTGGTGGATTTGACTGAGAAACTAGAGTTCAAGTTGTCTATAAATAGTTCGCATGAAAGACATAGACGTTGTTTAAAGTTTTTTTCTGAATGGCGTTGTGTGAGTTGAATCTGAAAAAGCTGTATGAATAGAAAGAATTGAGCTTTGAGAAGACTTTTTCTTATATGGCAACAAAGTAAATGTTAGCAACTCTAAAAAACAAAGGAGACTGGCTGAGTGTGCTGTCTTTACCCCTGATCTTTGCAGCCACCTCACTTAAGTTTCTGCCCTCCTTTGATAAAAATCAAACTTACTATATTTGGGTAGGGGTAGAAATGAATGCCTATTGCTGTTATTGTAGAAACCTCTCCTGAGTTCTTATTATCTAGTTGATTTTAGCTCCATTCTTCCCCTTTTTCTTACTTTATCACCATTTACCCTTCTTCCTCAGTAGAATCAAACTTGTTATTCACAAATGGTATAACTTTTTTCAAACTTTATCTTCATACTCAAAAGTATTCTTTATAATCAAGGTATAACTTGTCTGATTATAAAATTTTTGCATCACGTTTTCTTTCTATCCGTGTATTTTAGATAGTGATCAAACAGTCTTTTTGCATTGAATATTACTGTAGGAAGTCAAATCCAGCTTGATATTTCACACTAGCAGGAAACATCATTTTTTTTCTTCTGCTACATGATCCTAGGCTTCTTTCTTTGTACTTGAATTTTAACATCTTTTCCAGAATATGCTTTGATTTTGAATGTTAAGTATTATTATTTCTTGGAAATCTATGAACACCTTAATTCTACACATTCAATTTGTCTTTCTACAGAAAAGTTTTAAAAATATATAATTTTGATTATTTCTATATTTAAATATTTTATCTGCTTACTTTTTCTCAAAAATAACAACAATACATGTTAGTTATAACTTACTTTTAGGTCTATCATGCCTTCAGTATTGACCCCTCTTTCTCTCTCTCTCTTACTTTCTTGTAATTAGCCTCATAACTACTTATGAATATTTAACGTTTTCACCTATAATGGACATTTATTCTCTACACTGGCTTTTTATTTTTTCTCATGTTGTAATAGTTCCAGCTCATTTCTATATTCTTTGGGCACCACATAATTTCTTCTTTGAACACTTGTTTGTCATTCAAATTTACCTGATAATTTATAAAGTTGATATCTATAAATTGTATGAGAAATTGGAGAACCATTTTGTCCATTTTTTCTTTGTTTTTCTATGACTATTTTTTTTATCAGAAAATGTGGTTTGTTCATTTTCATCCCGGAAGTACAAAGTAAAGTACAGAAAGGAAAGCATAGCACTGAAAGCCCTTGGACAGTATCCAGTACATCTCTCTACTTGCAACGTCATGACTTGGCTCTCTCTATACCTACTCTTCTAATTTATGCAGCTTTTATTGCAGCAACTACAAAGCTGTAATACAAAATGTAGAAATGATTTGTTAGCTTGTTTTTATTTTCCAGCAATCTGCTTTTCTGTCACAAATATCTGGGTCCCAGCAGGATATATTCCACTTTATCCATAGCCTTCCTACAGCTCTTGATGTCTTAGCTCTAATTTGGAGAGAATACGTATGAAAGGACACTTAACTTTATGAAAATATATATAAATATTGGAGATTGAAGAAGTTTGTGAAAATGAAAACATTGTATTTTCTTGGTTAACTTTTTACATTTTTGGCTAGTATAATGTAAGTTGTATTTTGAAATTGTGAGTATTTATTATATTGAAGCTCAACTTTCTACTATTCATTTGTTCTTTGGGCACATGCCATGAGCTGTGAAAAATGAGAGTGAAGTAAAATGTTTTTAGTTTACAATTTTTTAAAAAATATTGTGTGTATTCCCCTTCTACCGCATCTATGGTCAGTTCCTAATTGTCTCTCAAAAGAAACAACACTGTTAAATCATCTAATATATATATTTTTTTGTTTTTGGTCGATCTAAAGCTCATGTCATATGTCTGGCCAAAGAGGAAAACTAAATCACAAATCATAAAGGTATTGCAAATGCCCATACACATAAGAGCATGTCAAAGAAACATTTGACCTACTGAACTATCACTTGCAGATGTATTGCATATAGTATTTTTTTAGATTTCTAGGGCTGTTGTAAGAAAGTAACACAAAGTGGGTAACTTAAAACAATAGAAATTTATTTATTTATGAATCTGGTGACTAAAATCAAGGTGTCAGCAGAGCCATCTTCCCCCTGGAAATTATGGAGAAGAATCCTTCTTTGCTTCTTCCTATCTTCTGATGGTCATGGACAATCTTTTCTGTTCTTTGACGTATAGTTGCATCACTCCAATTTTGCCTCTATCATTACATGGCCTTCTTCATTGTGTGCCTGTGTTTCTCTGTGTCTCTCTCTCTTTATGTTATAAAGACACAGGATATTGAATTTAAAGTCCACTCTAATTCAATATGACCTCATCTTATCTTGATTAAATTGGCAGAGATCCTATTTCTATATAAGGTCAAGTTCATAGGTACCAAGTTTCAGAGCTACAACGTATCTTTTTGAGGGGCACAGCTCAACTCACAAAAGTACTTGACATTATTGGTAGTATGGAGCTAGCAGATGTGGCAGATTTTTAGTCCAGTGACAACTGACGTATAACATATAGATTGTCATATCAAATTGTTTAAAATTAGGTTAAAATTTTCCCAAAATAAAGAAATCCTCGACTTTAAAACTACTCACCTGTTAATCACATTTTCTATTTAAAATGAAATCTTAAAGGCTGACTTGTGTGTGTGTGCACATGTATACGTACTATATGTATCTATATGAATTTTATATGCGAGAATTTTCAAAACATTTCTTCCTAACTTATTAGTGTATGACCAAATCCTGGAGGTTAGACTGGAGGGAAACCAGGGCTTCATGCTGTACTGGGAAGTTAACATACGCATCGATTCTGATAATCTACTAATTAATCCATTACATTTTTTTCATGGTAAACTTTTTTTTTGGTTTAACAATCACTAATTTTAAGTCAGTTTTACGTGTCCTATAGACTATCCTATAGTCACCTGTTAGTTATCAAATGCTAATTTAGATTTTGTTGTGCAGATATTTTATACATATGATTGATTAACATCTATGATCACTTCACTTTAAGTAAAGAAAATTAACTTCAATAATGTTATCGGGCCTAAATCAATCTGTTAAAGGGAATTCAGAGAAGAACTTAGGTTTTCCTGAAGAAGAGGAAATTCTCTCTGTATATAGCAGTTGCAGCTCCTAAGAGTTTCTAATCTGACCTTCCTGACAGCCTGCCCTACTAGTTCAACATTTGCCATCCTGTTCTCACTGTTGAATAAACCTAGCAATATATATTTATATATCTCTAGCTCTGTCTCTGTTTCTAGCTATCTTTATCAGTTCTGTTCCCCTGGTGGAACACTGACTGGTATACCAACTTGTGAGAGATTTGGGAGTATACTACAAAGACCTATTTCCCTGAATTATTAATATTTAAGAGTAAATTGTGCATTGAATGCCCCGTCACCTTTGAATACATAGAATTTCTTTATTTCTTACAAACATGGACATTGCACTAAAAAACCTCAATACTATCATTAAAACCATCAAAGTCAGAAAGTTAACACGCACATATAATAACATTGTAGTCCTCAGATCCCAAAGTTTCCAGTGTCCTCCTAATGTCCTTGGTTGCAAAACGATCCATTTTAAAATCAGATATTGCTTTGAGCATCTGATTTAGCATCATTCAGTCTGGAGCAAATTCTGAATCTTTCCTTGGTTTTTATTATCTTTTTGGAAATATTTTATAAAATGTTAGACAGGTTATTTTTCATAATATGCTTTCATTTGAGATTATCTATTTACTTTTGTGTTTATCTGTTGTTTCCTCATGAATATTAAGTCTGTGCATCTTTGGCGGAATTCCACAGAAAGTATGCTTTAGTAACTTTATTTCATCTTATAAGATGGTGACCATTTGATTACAATGATATGTAACTGTCTTCTTCACCATAAAATTACTCTTTATTACTTTGAAATTAATAAATTTAATAGGTAGCTATTTTGAACTTATCTAAAAATCTTATCCCTCAACAAATATTCAATGTATTCATTTATATATCAATATACGTGTGGGTGGTGGTCTCATGTTTATTTGATTAATTATAATTCATTACTATCATTAGTTATTTTGATACTCAAAATCTGTCATTAAATCAGTAGGGGCCCATTTAAACTGGCTTCTGTATAATTTTGATAAATCCTCATGATTCTGTGAGTACTTCCTTCCTACTTAGCTTGTACTGCCTATGCTCCAATACAGAACATAGCAGGGAAAATGTGTCCTACAGAATTTAGGCTTAAATTTATTTTTAGTGTTAATTGTAATATTTTAATAGCTTTATTGAGATATAATTTGCATATCATACAATTATCCCCTTTAAAATGTATAATTTAATGTTTCATAGTATACAGTCCTTTCCAGTATATGTGGGAAACTGAATCCAGGATCACCTGTGTATTATCAAGTCCTGCAATGGGCCCTGCATAACCTGTAAATATATAAGAATCAAACCTCTTTATACACATATTTCTAAATCCTCAAATACTGTACTTTTATGCATGGTTGGTTGGAAAAAAGCTGCATAAAAGTGGACCTCAACAGTTCAAACCTGTGTTGTTCAAGGGTGAACTGTATTCACAGAGATGTGCAGCCGTCGTCACTGTTAATTTTAGAACATATTCATCACTGTACAAAGAAACCCCTCCCTCTTAGCTATCACTTCTGATTTCCCACATCACCTTCATCTCTAACAGTTACCATGTAACCCCATAATAGCACTCCAAGGTATATACCCACGAGAAATGAAAACATATGTTCATACAATAATGAGCATGTCAATGTTTACATCAGCATTATTCTTAATAGTCAAAATATGAGAACAGCACAAATGACCATCAAATGATGAATAGATAAAATGGGGAATATACACTTAATGGAATATTACTTGGTTGCAATAAAATAAAGTACTGATATATGCTATAACATGGATAAACCTTACAAACATTATGCTAAGTGAAAAAAGCCAGTCATAAAAGACCACTGTCATTTTGAAAAGTATCTGCACAACAGAAACAATTAGAAGTGAAAAAGCAACCTATGGAATGGAAGAATATATTTGCAAGCCATTCATCTGATAAAGTCTTAATATATAAGGGACAAAATATATAAAGAACTGAAACAACTCAATAGCAAAAAAACAACCCTATTAAAAATAGACAAAGGACTGGAATAGCAATTCTCAAAGAAGACATACAAATGGCCAACAGATATATGAAAACATGCTCAGCATCACTAATCATCAGGAAAATTAAAATCACAATGAGATATCACCTTCCAGCTGTTAGAATGGCTATTATAAAAAAAAAATGATGTGTAGGATGTGTAGAAAAGTGAACCCTCATACACTATTGATGCAAATATAAATTAGCAGAGCCGTTACAGAAAATGGTATGGAAGTTCCTCAAAAAATTAAAAATGGAACTACCGTATAACAATCTCACTACTGGTTATAAATCCAAAGAAAATGAAATCAATTTGTTGAAGAAATATCTGCACTTCCATGTTCATTACAGCATTATTCATAATAGCCAAAATATGGAATCAACCTCAGTGTCCACCAATGGATGAATGGATAAAGAAAATGAGTTATATATACACAATGCAATATTATTCAGCCTTGAAATAAGAAGCAAACCCTGTTATTTGCAGCAACATGGATGAACCTGGATCACATTATGTTAAATGAAATAATCCAAGCACAGAAAAATGCATAGTGCATGATCTCACTGATATATGGAACCTAAAACATTTGAATTCATAGAAGCGACAGTAGAATGGTAGTTATCAGGGACTGAGGGTTGTGGGGTACTGGGGAGATGCTGGTCAGAAGGGTACACAATTGTACAAAATGGTTAAAATAATTAAAAGAAATTCATTGTATTCTTGAAAATCTCTAGGAGAATAGATTTTTAGTGTTCTCACCACAAAATATAAGTATCTGAAGTAATGTATATCTTAATTAGCTTGATTTAGCCTTTTTATCATATGTATATACTTCAAAACATCATGTTGTACATAATAAATATATACATATTTTTGTCAATTTGCAATAAATTTATAAGGACCACATATTATTTTATTTTATTTATATGAAATATCTAGATAACCAGAAAAATAACCAAAAAAACACTAGAGAAGACAAGATGGCTTTGAGTAGCGTAATTTCTTTACCAACACCCGCACTTATCATTCTTGAACCCTATTTTTCTCTAGAACCTTGTTAATTCTGTTCTTTCTTATCTTATACTTGATGGCCTTTAGCTACAAGTGCCCTGTAAGTTAACATTGTGAGTGTGGAGAAGTCTAGGTGACTCATATCATGAATCACAGAGGCTCTATCGCAGGTTACAAGATGACAACCTAAGGATACCTGATGGAAGTTTAATATCTTCCTATAACCAGTGAAGTACAAGGTTCTAATGTAATGGATACTTAAAATGAAGAATTGAGTTTAATCTCTACAGTGAAAATTTCCCTAACTTAAACATGGACTTATAGTTGAACTCTCAGAAGTTAATAACCTCTTCACCTCTTATGGCCAATGTGGTTGTGATAATTGTGACATACAAAGGCATTGTAATGGCATGCATTCTCCCCTGTGGTATGTTGAGGGACATGCAAATGGAAGATGAAGAATTGGGGTCTGCTATATGCTACTAGTGTGACCATCAAAGAAGCCATTTGTTTCTCAGGACTATTCATATAAGGGAGAAAGGGGGTGAAATATTTATCTCCCCAATTTTAAGCTCCTTGGTAAAAGATCCATCCCCCATTCTTCTGGGTTGTAAAGATCTAGGCATGTTGCATGGTTCCATGGCATCTGCCACTTTACATATTTTAGAGACAAATGGTTTATGGCATGGGTCTGAACTGCAGTAGGTGAAGCATTTACTATAAAGCATGGGGGAAATAAGAATTTTAGGACATATGGAGTCTGATGGTTATGGTTAACAGCATTAGAGATTTGGGAAGAAAAATGATAGGCTTGGGACAACAAAATGTCAACTAAATGCATTCTGTGAAAGCCAGAAATCTTTCATGGAGGATTTGGAAAAGACTCATGTCCTGAAACTACTTGGCAGAATGTTCTGAAATGCAGATCAGATCAAATCTCAAAGCTGAAATAGCTGCAAAAGAGATTGAATACATAGCTTTGATAGACAAGTTATGTTCAAATAAGGGAACTGAAATAAAAAGAACGTGACCTCAAGATCGAAGGCAGGTAATCTCAAAAATACACAGATTCTCTCAAACTCTCCATGCTGTCAAAAGCAACCACCTCCCTCTTATCTAGTAGGATAGATTACATTTTCATAGAAAGTGTGCAACGGATTCATCTGGGACAAAAGGCTTGAAATATGATGTTTGTTTTTCTCAAGAGCTGACAAATGTTCAATGATGCTTCCTCAGAAGGATGTGAGTTGTTTTGACAGGAGAACTGCATTCTAGGGAAAGAGGTAACACTAAGATGAAGACAATAGATGGATATGGGGTCTAAGCTTATATATATATCAGGACACCTGAAATGTCATGATTGTCATCCAAATACATTAGAGGATTATGAAGACACAATGATGACTATGATGTTGGCCCCAGTTCAACACAAAGGTAGTCAAATGAGTCTAAGGACATATCTTGTGGTTATTTTTCTGGTTCCTAAGTGAAGAATTGGGATAGATGAACTTCTAACATAGCAGAAACATTCAATCATTTTGCAACTTCCTTAAACTGTGAAACATCTGTCATTTTGATAAGAAGGGACTCATGGAAATCATTGAAACTTCGCCCTATTTCCAAAGGGTATAGGGTGATTTACTGGCTATTTCCAAAGACAGTAGATCTCAAGGAATACTGTGTTCTGGTAGAAATTATAATAGTTAGTGCCATCTTCAAAGTCTTAAATGGATTGAGTTGTTGTAAAAAAAAAATAAAAAACTGATGAATCATGATGGATGGCAGTGACTCTCCAAAAACGTAATAAATGTTAAGTCTCAATCTCACATACAGAATGTGCTTCCTTCATGGAAGCATATCAACATAGCCTCTGTCATTACATATGCTTGTATCGATTTGTGGTATGGCTCCTTCATGTAACCAATTGCTATGATCAAAACCACTGTTTACATAAGAAAGATGATATTATACATTACCTTCCTCCATCACTTTGTACCTATATTGATAGCATAATGCTAATTAAACACGAGAACGGGAATTGGCAAGTTGCATAAAATCCATACGAAGTCACATGAATCCTAGAGGATGGTTATAAATCATATGTGTCACATACATGCCACATTGGTGACATTTTTAAAGGTCCAATATCAGAGTGTATGCTAGATAAGTCCAATAAGGATTATGACACTTTAAATTTGTTTCTGCTATGATTTAGAAAGTGTCATAGCTTAGTGTCTTTTTGCATTGGGGATGCTTCTCTGTCCTGCTTAATCAGTGACTTAGAAGTGACTCAAGAGAGGGCACTGTACCTGGTCAAAGATGTAAGCTGTATTTTCAAAGAGCCATATAACTCAGCAGTTTCAATGGTGCTGGTGAATCCAAGATGAATGAGGACACTGTGACGAAACTTATCAAGTTCCAGTTATAAAATCTCAGTAAAGAACACTAGCCCAGGCGCGGTAGCTCACACCTGTAATCCTAGCACACTGGGAGGCTGAGACGGGCGGATTGTTTGAGCTCAGGAGTTCAAGACCAGCCTGAACAAGAGCAAGACCCCATCTCTACTACAAAAAAAAAAAAAAAAATAGAAATAAATTATCTGGACAACTAAAAATATATAGACAAAATTAATCGGGCATGGTGGCACATGCCTGTAGTCCCAGCTACTTGGGAGACTGAGGCAGTAGGATCACTTGAGCCCAGGAATTTGAGGTTGCTGTGAGCTAGGCTAAAGCCACAGCACTCACTCTAACCAGGGCAACAGAGTGAGACTCTGTCTCAAAAAAAAAAAAAAAAAAAAAAGAAAAAGAAAAAACAACACTATCGTTGGGGAATAAGATCTTAGATTACATGGCAGTAAACTACTCAGTTTTCACAGCTTATCACATTCCCCTGGGTTGTAAACCAAGCCCAACTCTGGAACATCAAGTGATAATGTGACCACAGCTACCCCTCATGAACTTGGCAATATAAGATACGTTAAGCCAGAAAGTCAAGTGATCATGGCAGAAGTCAACCATATAATGAAAATGATACATTCAGGATTAGGACAAAACAGTCACAAAACACGCAGCAAATTCCATATATTAGTCATGCAGATTTTCTAGTTATCTACAGCAGTGTGAGCAGTTGCTTTTTCACTAATTTCTCTTGCTTGAGTTCATTCAAAAATTGTAGCTGGTTTTAGTTTTAAGCAATCTCTATGAAAGATGGTACCTGGATGTCCCCTCTCTTAAAAAGGTAATGGAAAAAAAAAAAGGCGATGGAAATTTTTCCTCCCAACATTGGGGGACCCATTTTGTAACATGAGAACTAGAAATATAACAGGAATAAAATGATCTTAGTCCACAAACGTTGGACTGTCAGACTCTTCCTGTACACCACTTCAGATATTCTTTGTTTTATTCTGTCTTATTCCAGCCACCACTGAGGGGATGTATTCTTAAATGTAAAAGAATCTCATTCCAAATCCATATAATATTCTTCTTGCCTCCATCATATAACATTTCTATTGACACTAAGACATTTAGTACTATACTACTAAGGTAACCAGAACAACTCATTTCAAGTTGCATTAGGACTGTCCTGTTTAGCACCAAAAGTCTCTTAAGAACCCAAGAATCACCACCACCATGGAACTATGGAGACTAGGACAATTGATCACTCTAAATACAACCTGGCTGCCTTGAATATGCAATCCCAAAGTGGAAGAAAATTAGTGCAATGTAGGAAAATCTTTGAAGAACATGGAATGGGAGCTGATGAATCAATGCTTACTTCTTTATCTCCCTGGTCCTGAAATACCCTTCGTACTATTTCTCAGACAGTCCGTTAGAATCATACAATTAGAGCTCATCCCAGCGGACAAAATAATATTTGTTTTGACCCTCCCCTAACTTTTTTTTTCCCCACTATTCCTCATCATTTTTCCCTGAGAATACAGCCCCAATAATGTATACACATATGTCTTTATTTTAGTTGTGCTTTCTTAGGGAGTTTGTAAATGATGCATGCTATGTTCATATAGTACATTTAGTTGGATTTGAAGTACTAAAAGAAGCTAAAATAGTACTGAAAGACATGATGAATTTGAGATAAAAATTTATTCATCACAAGAGTTTCTTCTCAAACTTAAAGTGAATTATGAAAAAAAAACTTTAAGAGTTTGGATCATTATCTTTTTTAATATAAAATCTACATAATGTAAATTGGGACTGAATCAATCTACACCTTTCTTATGAAAGATCAGAGAATTAGCTCACCTAAATTTCCTCCCACATCTCCACCCATTATCTCCCACTTTTGATCATTTCTGTTACTTAAATTTTTCTGCTATAACCTTAAATTCAATAGTTTAATATGAATGATTTTCTCAAATAGATAAAAGTCCTTTTACCATATAAGGCCAGATAGAGATTGCTTGAAGATCTACATTACTTCATCCCCACCTGGTTTAAAAATTATTCCAGCTTTTATAGTAAGTTTATAAAAATGCCAGAATATTTTTGGTGTTTCTCATTACTGCATCGACAGCAATTCAAAAATAGAAAAGTTTTTACATTTCTTAGTCTTTCTTGTTAGTGTACAAGTTTGGATTTTTCAGAAATTCCACACTGCCACCGGTTTCTCCAGTCACTCGTTACTTTGTCACATTGATCTCTTAATTCCTTGGATTTAATTACCTCATTCGTTTACTTAGTTTGTTATTTCACTTTATTTTTAATATTTGTGAAAGCAATCTGCAGGTATCTGAGTTTCTGCGTGTTTGTTAGTGCTGGAAAATCACTTTGATTCAGTTAAAACAAAGAACAAAAGGCTAGGTACAAAATTTTTGTTTCATACTTTCCCTCAGAACTTTTCAGACAAGACCCCACTGCCTTCGTGCTGAAATGTCACATTCATCGTTTGGTTTTCTGAGTCTTCTGTTTGGCTGGATATTTTCTTCAAGAAAAAACAATGGGCGTTACATTATTTTAACTTTTCAGGTTGGACAATGTACATGTTCTTTTTTTATGGTTGAACAATACCTTAGTTTGTTGTAAGATAAAGTCATATTTTATGAGAAGTTTGCTGATAGCTCTTTTATCTTCTGGCACTGATTGGCATCCACAAGAGATCTGGGCCCAGCTTGAATTGCCCTCAATGAAAGTGAATCACTCCTTTGTGCCTAGTTGCTTCAATTATTATTAATTTTTTTTTATTTTTGAAGTTCTACAACTTAAAATGGATGTGTTTCAATGTCAATTATCTGTATATCATTTTCCAGTGTGCTCATGTAGGCTTCAAATTCCGTTTTGTGAATTTCCTTTCAGAAAAAAAAAAAGTTATTTTAAATTAGTTTTCTTCTCACTCTTAAAATCTCTAGAAATAGCAATTATCTTTAAACTAGATGATATTTTCTATAGTCATTATCTGCTATTCTTTTCCTAATTTCTTCAAATTATATTATTTTGTAAGTTTTTACTTTTCTTTCTGCCAGTGATTCCATTTTCACCTACATCTATTTTCTTCTTTGCCTTGTCTAACTATTTGTTCCATGTGAGGTCCGCTTTATTCTCCTTGAGCTTGTATAATTTTTCCTTTTCAACTTTGAACTCCTATTTATTAAATTTATATTCTCATTAAAACTCTATGGGGAAATTTTGTATGTACCTTGAATGAAGTTGTCTCTAAAATTTAGTTCTTTTATATCCTTTTAATGCTAATTTTCTTATAATTATTTTACCAAATATTTTTCCATAACTGTCATATAATTTCTTTTCTTCTTTGCCATGCTTTTAGAGAGCTATGTCCACATGATCCATGCGTTACTGTATTACCACAAATTTTTCTTGACCCCCTTTCTATGTCAGCTTAGACTTGCTATTTTATTGTTTCTGGTTCATTCCGAGGCTTACTTATAGAAGCTGGGCATTCCATCTTTTGTGACATTGATAATTATTCTAATAATGAGAGTTAATTCATTTTTGTGTTTTGTCAAATCTCCTGTATGGTAGTTGCATGGAGCCCTATAGCTCATGCCTCTGTGAGAGAGTTTTTTCTAATTGCTTAGTCAACCTCTCCTATTCTCTCACCACAGCAATCAATTTCATTTGCACGTTTACTCTCCCACTCCTGCCCCTGTGTGATTAAATGATAGGGACAGCCAGGGGTATGGCGAACTTTGTCAATCAACCTCAGAAAAAAGGAGAATTTCAGTATTTTAATCATGCCTCTATCCCCACATAATGTCCTTTCCACTCAGAGGAGCTTCTTTAGATGATAAATGGTCTGCCTGTCTCCCTCTACTTTACTCCAAGTTGAGAAAAAGAAATCAGTGTACCCTGGGGACTTCCTTTTTTCTAAAGGCTAAAATTTGTTACTATCAGCTAATTGCCTACACTTCTGTAAACCTTTGAAATAATAAATGTTAACCCTAACTTCTTAACAAGTTTTATCTTGGTACCTTTAGTAACACTAAATATCAAGTGGCTAAAAAAATTACAAATTGAAAACATTATAATTTAGCTAGCCTATGGGTATTGAAACTAGTTCAGCGGACCCAGATATTTGGAGATGGAAAGTTATATGAGGACGTCTAATTTATCATGATAGAGAAAGGTAAATATTGATAATAACAAGGGGCAAAAACGGTCACTTGAGTGCCAAAGAGTACTTGTTTTAAATACTAATTAAAGCACATGAGTGAGTAAACATTTGTTGAATAACAATAAATCTATAATGAAATAATAGTAGATTACATTTTTTGATCTAGAGAGAACCAATGCTTACATATCTCATCTCATTTAATATTGTATCATCTCTCAGGTATATTTTACAGATGAAGAACTTTCCTAGGTAGAACGAAGCAAGCAATTTGTCTGAGAGCACCCAGGTAATTAAGTGAATTCAACTTTTCAACTAGGCGGGTTAACTCCAAATTCTGTTTTCAGACTCTCACTATCCCTTCATGAAGAGATGGAATTATCCCATAACCTACAACTCCAATTCTCTCCTTGTCTTTCCTTTGCTCAGATGTCAATATAATTATATGGAATTGTTGCCATATGCTCTGTCTTACACACCTGTGGACTATTGCTTTGTGTATTTATTTTCTTATTAAATTTTACTCACTTTCACTATAGAATTAGGTGTATACTCCCTGAAACTCAAAAGGGAGACAAACACTCATTTTGAACTCCCAGAGCATAGTTTAGTGCAAATTTATACCTTAGCAGTTATCTTTTATTACAAGATAATAATTTTGTTTGTGTGTAAATATCCATCACTTAACTCTAATTTCCTTGAAGATATAGAAGATTTATTTTTGTGTTTCTAACCTAACACTTTGTTACTTAGGAAGAGCTCAATTAAGAGAAGAATTAGTTGAATAACTATGAGAAGGTTCTAAATAAGAGATAAATAACATTATGTGATAAATGGACACTTTGATACAAAGAGCACTACCTTGAAATGAGTCTAACAGTTGCAGTTGAAGAGGAAAAGAAACATATCCTTTTTAGCAGCAACTTATCACACACTTACTATCCCCCTTCCTAGTTGCCAATGATTAGGGATTTTAATATACTCTACCTAAAATTACTACAATCAAGTGGTTCCAATTATGACTCAAGATATCAGATTTTCTTTTAATTGGCAAACATTTAAAGCCACTACACATGCTGGAAGTGCTAGCCAGAGAATCAGGCAAGAGAAAGAAATAAAGAGTATCAAAATCGGGAAAGAGGAGGTCAAACTATTGCTCTTTGCTGATGATATATGATCTTGTATCTAGAAAACCCCCAAGATTACACCAAGAGTCTCCTAGAATTGATAAAGAAATTCAGCAAAGTCACAGTATACAAAATCAATGTTCATAAATCAGTAGCATTTCTGTATACCAATAACAGTCAAGCTGAGAGTCAAATTAAAGATTTAATATCATTCACAATAGCTACCATGAAAATAAAATACCTAGAAATATACATAACCAAGGAGGTGAAAGATCTCTGCAAGGAGAACTACAAAATTCTGAGGAAAGAAATCACAGATGATACGAACAAATGGAAAACAATATCAAGCTCATAAAATGTCCATAGTACGCAAAGATTTACAAATTCAATACAATCCTCATCAAATTTCCAAGATCATACTTCAGAGATTTAGAAAAAAAATAATTCTACATTTCATTTGGAAGCAGAAAGAGCCTCATTATCCAAAACAATCTTAAAACAAAAAGAATAAATCTGGAGACATCACATTACCAGCCTTCAAACTATACTATAAAGCTGTAGTAACCAAACCAGCACAGTACAAAAATAGAGACATAGACCAATGGAACAGAACAGATAACCCAGATATAAATCCATCTACCTACAGCCACCTGATTTTTGACAAAGCAGACAACAATGTACACGGGGTAAAAGAAGCCCTGTTCAATAAATGGTGCTGGGGAAATTGGATAGCCATATGCAGAAGAATGAAACAGGACCCCTACCTCTCACCACTCACAAAAATTAATTCAAGATGGATAAAAGACTTAAATATAAGGCATGAAACCATAAAAATTCTAGAAACCTCTATGGAAAACAGTATGGAGATTCCTCAAAGAACTAAATGTAGATCTACCATTTAATCCAGCAATCCTGCTATGGGGTCTCTACATAAAGGAAGACTTTTCATCAAAAAAGATACCTGCACTCAAATGGTTATTACAACACAATTCGCAATTGCAAAGATGTGGAATCAACCCAAGTATCCATCAATTCATGCGTGGATTAAGAAAATGTGGTATATGTATATACCGTGGAATACTACTCAGTCATAAAAAAGATGAATTAATACCTTTTGAAACAATCTGGATGGAACTGGAAACCATACTCCTAAGTCAATCATCTGAAGAATGGAAAAACAAACACCACATGTACTCACTATTAAATTGGAAACAACCAATGAGCACACATGTGCACAGACAGGTAAGTAAAACTCAGTGGAAATCAACGGGGGTGGGGGAGGAAAGTAGGATGGGGAGAGGGAAAAACTCACCTATGGGTACAATGAACACTATTTGGGTGATGGGAACATCTGTAGCCGGAACTCAAATATTACAAAAGCAATCCATGTATGCTAAAACATTTGTACCCCCTTAATATTTTTAAATAAAAAGAAAGGGGAAAAAGTAAAGCAGCTACACAAATAATGCAAATATTCCTAGTTCTTCAAAGCCATGGATAGAGTAAAGGATTAGCAGTCAAACTTTACTAGAACTCACTATGGAATTGAGAGTTAGGTCTCACAATCCCTTTAATTTCAGTTACTGTTGAGTATATGATGAAATATATTATCATATTCCAAAAATGGTAATTACATGAAAATGTGGTGTGTTCTAAATTAATATTCTTCTTAAAAAATACATTGAGAAAAAGGCTCTAAAGTAACACATCTGCTGATAGAACAAGATTGCTTTGCACTGATTTCCTATCTTATAACTGTAATTTTTTTTTCTACCACTATCTAAGACAATTTTCTTTCTCATGAATACTCCTAAATTTTTTTCTCATAAAACTATCGTGGTAGTTGAAATATTGATTTGGGGGATAGAAACAGCAATAATAAACATAGGGCATTCCAGCGAGTCTAAAGAGGCAATGGAAGAAGTGAGAGGACACAGAACACTGAACAGTTTTATTTATCAATAGGAAAGCTTTATCAATTTTTGTTTCCTGACAAATGTACAGCTATAGAGATTAAATGAAGAGTCACTTCCAGGGATTAAAAATTATAAACAGCTCATCTTTAACATAATTAGATTAAAAAAACCCTGAATGTTATTACAGTACGGAGTACAACACATTTAAATTAACATTAATATCAAACTCTCATTATTTTTTCATAGTAAATTTCTTAAAGAAGTTTCTCACAAACTTTTTAAACCAAGACTTTTTTCACAGCAAAACTAAAAAAGAAACAACCTACAAACAAAAAAGAGAACTTAGACTCAGAATCAAAGTCTCTTTATTCAGTTTGGAAAAACTTATGATAAGTGTCCTCTTCCTGGGTTCTGGCTTTATAAATAAACAGTATATATTATCTAGTTCCTGAAATTTGATCACTTTTCTCTCTAATCAAATTTAAGAGTATATTTTCTTTTTGTGTACAATTATAATTAAACCAAAAAGTAAGTGATTCAAAACACTATTTAATTTATGTCAATGCATAAACTTAAAAATTTGTAACTAATCTTAAAAGTGATTAAAACAATAACTTTTAAATTTTCACACAGATTTGCTCATTCTGTTTCCACACAATGAAGACATCAATCATGTGATGAGAAAATACGTGAAAATCTACTTGAATTTTTACTTACAACTAGGAGGTGCTTTATAAATATTTGTTAGTATTAATAATCACTGAACAGGACATATTCATTTCTTCAACAGAAGATTTCTATACTTTACCACATACATTACATATTTTTCATTAAGTATTCTTTTGTCTTTTTCTTCAAACTCAATATATTTTTGCCATGAGTTGTCAACTCTTTCTGAGAATATGAGACCTATAAATGCTAACTTTTAGCTCAATTAGTAATGTATTTGTGTAAACGGAAAACTTCAAGGACATTGCTTGTTTTCAAAAATTGCAAGTCTTTGTCAGGAAATAGAAATATTTATTCACACATAAAAACAAAGTAAATTATAGTTCTAAAAAATACAATTCAACTAGCTTAGCCATTGACAGTTTTTTCAATAGTATTCCTCATTTTTATTATTTAGTGAATTTTAACCTCCAGTTTTCTACTTCTGCAGCTAAAACCTGGGTAATCCAATTCCTCATGACCCATTCCGTAATTTGTTACGGATTTTCATTGTAAAATTTGGTACTTTCCCAGCTGTAACTATGAATGGACACATGCAGTAGCCCCAGCCAGACAAATGTATGATTACCAAGGTCTCAGTCCCTTTTGAAATTTAGATCCAAATCGAAATTTGGTCCAAACCGAACAGATTCATGGGCATTTGAGCAGTGCAGTCGTGCTGGACTCCTTGATTAGAAGCTTTGTTTAATACTCTGCTATGACTTTCTTGAAAGACTTAATAGTTTTTGAACAAGGAGCTCTGCATTTTATTTTGCATCGGGCACTGAAAATTTTGTAGCTGGTTTTGTGTTACAATGCCAGGTAAGCTACCAACTCCTGTGGTGATAGTTAAAGGTGGGGAGGAATTTAGCATAGGTAGTGGAGGCAGAAGATAATTAGTAACAATTGTACTCTGAAACCATCAGCAGCAATGGAGGTTGGAGTTCTTCCCATGAGTCTCTCTTGTGAGTTTCCTTCCAGAAAGACAGCCCCACAGAACCATGGAAGAGGAGATGCTTTTGAAACATGCATAGAAAAAGAGGATCTACATGGAACAAGAGACAGTGGGAGTTGTTCTGCTTATGTCTCCATTGAAGAGAAATTTCTACAGGAAAGATAGCTGATTAACAGCCTCCAGCTACACCATGATCTTTAAAGAGGTTCACACCAGACTACATTCTCCAATAACTAAGCACTTTGGTGTACTAGAATCAGGACGTTCTGCCCGCTGCTAGATTCCTGTAATTTCTGTAGTGGTAGACTTTGCTCAGGAACTCCCATCAGTGAGTCAACTCTCTCTAATAGATAGGTAGATTAAATTGCTGCTGGGATCATGAGTAATTTTTGTTTCTTTCCCCTTGCTTTGCTTATGTGTATATTATTTTTTCTACAAATCTGTATACCATTTTAATGACATAAAAACCTAATATTATTGGAAATCATCAAGATTAACACATTGTGTAACTTTTTAAATAAAAATGAATGATTTGAAGCACTCACATTTACTGGACTACTTACAAAATGCAAGGCTCTTAGTCTTACTTCACACTATCATCAGGAAAATGATCCCAGTTTCATGCAAAATATAAACTTCCAGCATTCTTTCTGCAGAATTGTAGAAAAGCAATCTCATGTATATTTCATAGTCCATGATAGCTTTTATATGAATTATTGTTGCTTCAAATCAGTAGGCAATCTATGTGGACTATATCCTATTGTTTTTGTGTGTTCTTAATTTGGTTAGATTGTATTGATTGTTTTATAGTTATTACCTTTTAGCATTAACTACATTTTTTATTTCTTATTAAATATTAAAAATAATATTTTGAAATATTCAAATAGATAAATTAAAAACTTATTGAAGGAAATAGTCTACACTCTACATTTCTCACGTTACTTATACTATGATTACGTGCAAAGTAAAATTATTGTTTTTGAATGCTGGGAAAGAAAATAGAAGAAAGCATAATTTACAGGCATACTCTGTTAGGAAATGGTTAGGTTAATCCTGAAAATTTAAGTGAAAATAAGATTTCTTTCACCCTATTCGTAGCTATTATAAGCATATGTGGTGAGTTAAGTTTCTATAGCAAGTAAATTGGGATCCGTTATTGATTTTCCTTTGGTTGTTTCTCCTCTTCATTTCAAATCAGTCAGGTAGTCTTGCCAACTCTATGTCTAGAAACTTTCTCGAAGCCCCCACCTCTGCCTTATTTCCACAGGCTCTGGGCTAGTGCCAGTGCTCATTGTCTCTTAGTTCGGATGCTCAAATTCTGATGTCCCTTGTGACCATCCTCCAAATTGCTGTCAGTTGATTGTTATGAGATGGAAATATGGTCATGCATCTGCAATTTATATATGTCATGAACTTCATAGCCTGGCTTGAAATAAAATACTTTTTGGCAATATATTCAAGACCTTTGTTGATTTTGCTCCTGTTTGCTTTGTAGTCTCATACCTGTCACTAATCTCTACAAAAACTTTCTGCTCCAGCTCTGCTGAACTACTTACTTGTCCTTGCTCAAAGCTTCCATGAGTTTGCCCAACACTGCATGTTGCAATTTTTGTTGCTGTGGCCTGGAACATATCCCTCCTCTGCTCAGTTTCAAAAAGTACAACTCCTTCCTTTTTTTCATTTGTATTTTTTCTGAAGTTCATAATTAACACATAGGTACCTTGTCATTTTAAAAATACCTAAAGGCAAAAATGTATAATTTGTTCCCCACTAAATATTTTAATATGTAGATATTAAATGTTCTTTCATTTCCCATTTGAGAATAAGGAATAATTTCAGATGACATCTGCTCTCAGCTGAGTTCTCTGACTTTCTCCCAGGAAGCAAGCAGGTAAAATACAAAAAAGTTTCCTTGAGTTTAAGTACTTACTCCTCTGTTCTTTGCTAGATGCTGAAAAAATCTGTACCAGGCATTTTCCTATATTGTATGTGGCAATTATTATAATGTGTCCAGGAGATTCTTAAAGTCAGAGACTCTCTTTGTTCATTTTTATACCCTAAATGTCATGAAGATGACTTGCTACATGATAAGAGCTCATGTAATAATTGTTCAGGGAATGAAAAAAGACAAATAATTAGGAATTAAACTTAATTTTGATTATCCAGTGTTACTTTGAAAATTTTAATCAAAATGACAGAATGTAATTATTCAGTTATATAATTATCCTTGATTATCTTTTTGCTTGAATTTTATAAGTATTAACACAGTACATTCTAAAATTTTTATGTGTCTAATTACTGTATTAGTTACATGGGGAAATAAGAGAAATGAAACACTAATCTTTTATTCAATATGCTTTTATATTATGAGTGGGTGATCACATAATATTTGACATTGTTAACTGTATTTTGTGCTACTTACTGTTTAATCACAGAATAAGATATTCAGAGGTAAAATTCAATAATCATGGCTTAGTCTTATTTTTTGCAAAATATGCATCATGTTGCAGCAATGTAGGTGAATTTATGTATAAAAATGCTTGAAAATAATGGTTTCTCATTTAATACCTGTGGATTGATTAAACAGATCATTAATATGAATGAATAAGAGTATTACAGTATATACTCTATATATCTTCATCATTTCTGACTGCTACAACAAATTAACTAGGTGGTTTATAAACAATAGAAATTTATTTCTCACAGTTCTGAATACTAGAAGTCTGAGATTGGCATACCAGCATGGTCAGTTTCTGGGAAGGGCTCTCTTGCAGTTTTCAGACAGCTTATTTCTCCCTGTATCCCCATATGGTGGAAAAAGACCTAGCTAACTCTCTGTCTTCTTCCTAATCCTGTTCATGTGGGCTCCACCCTGATGGTCTAATTACTTCCCAAAGTGCCCACCTCCAAATACCATTACATTGGGCATTAGGATTTCAGCAGATACATTTTGTAAGAATGCAAGCATTCAGTCTATAATACTACATTTTTATGAATAGGAAAAAGCATTTCAATATAACAACAAAAATAATGAATAGATAGGATTACATTGTGTTTATCAACCTACTTTTTACATGCAAAACCTTAAAAATACTTAATTATAAATGTCTCATAGTTCTCAGTAAACTACATCATTACAATTAAAATCTGAAAGTTGCAATATAAATGTTAATAAAAAGCAATGCTTCTTTTAAAAAAGCATATTAATTCATATAAGATTTCTTAAAATGTGACACTAGTGAAAACTCTGAATAAGTGTAGGCTCATGGAATTTATTTTTCATTCTTCAGGTGGGAAGCCCACATAAGGAGAGCTATGCATCCATAGTGATAATCACTATCCACTTTGATTATGTCCTGTGATCCTTACTTTCTCTTCCTCCTTTAAACTGTATCTCTCTGGAGTTGAGGCAGGAGGATCCCTTGAGCCCAGGAGTTGGAGACCAGACTGGGCAGCCCCCATCACTAAAAATGTTTTTGTTGTTGTTGTTATTTTTATTTTTATTTTAATTTGCCCATGTGGTAGTGTGCACCTGCAGTTCCAGTTGCTCTGGATCGCTGAGGTGGGAAGATCACATGAGCTCAGGAATGTTACCAGCTGTTGAACTCCTGGGTTCTGTCTTCTCACTGTTGAAGAATGAAAGCAAGACACAGTTGAAGCAGTAAGCAGCAAAGTTTATTAAAGCAAAAGTTCACTCTTAAGGCCGGGCGCGGTGGCTCACGCCTGTAATCCTAGCACTCTGGGAGGCCGAGGTGGGCGGATCGTTCTGAGCTCAGGAGTTCGAGACCAGCCTGAGCAGGAGCGAGACCCCATCTCTACCAAAAATAGAAAGAAATTAATTGGACAGCTAAAAATATATAGAAAAAAAAAATTAGCCAGGCATGGTGGCACATGCCTGTAGTCCCAGCTACTTGGGAGGCTGAGACAGTAGGATTGCTTGAGTCCAGGAGTTTGAGGTTGCTGTGAGCTAGGCTGACGCCACGGCACTCGCTCCAGGCAAGAAAGTGAGACTCTGTCTC
>CAUYSK010057536.1:0-17095 GCA_963575035.1 Avahi laniger
TTGGATAACTTTTAAGTCTTTCTGCTAATTAGTTAATCATTTGTACCTGTGTGTGATTTGTTAAAAGTAACTCCTCAGAAAAAGTATAAAACCTGACAAAAACCCAGAAAAGGTGCTCAGATTCTGGGAGGCTTGACCTCAGTCTGGGCCGCCGGCAATAAAACTCTCTGACTCTCCAACTCTCTGCGTGCCGCTCGGTTATTCCCCTGGGACTAGGCACTGACACTTGCCGTAACAACATGAGTTATCCAAGCTCACACTCCAGGGAACATCAGAGCTCAGCGCCAAATCCTTAGGTGGCTCCAAAGCCCGTGCTCCATGCACAGGGCAATGTTGAAAAGGACAGGCAGGAAAACAGCAGCACCCAATCTATCCTAGCCACTGTCCAGCTATCCAGGTGACGTATTGTCACTGGAGCCACTGCTCACTCACATCTCTTCCCAGAAGAGCTAACCCTATTTTGCAGGGGAGGAAACCGAAGCAGAAGTTTGGGGAGGCGAGGTGACTCGCCCAGGGCCCACGGGGAGGGAGTGGTGGAAACAGCGCTCAGAGCCAACTCTCTTGCTCCATCCCTTTCCCAAAGAGTGGGGCAGATGCTTCTAGAAGGCACCCTGACAAACCTTTTTTTGGCCTTCTTTTAGTAGCTATTGTTATTTTTATGAACCAGAAAAAATAACTGTAACTGGAAGGTAAACTCTGACTTCATGGACATTATTCCTCAGGATAAAGCTAGAGATGGTATTTAATTGATGAAAAGGAGTAAGTTGAAGGACAAATATCAAGCTGCACCATTCAGAGCCTTTAGGGGTGTCTGAGCGAGGAGTGTCGGGTTCAGTGCTCTGAGGTCACCGGGAAGAGGCGGGCCCCAGAAGTGGAAAGACGGAAAATGACATTGGGCAGCGGAACTCATAGCCTGGCCAGGGGCCATGCGGATGGACGGACATTTAAAGCCCAGCCTGGCCCACCGCACTTCCCCAGGTCGCTTGTCATTTACTTCGGATGCCTGGTGTCGGAGCCCCTCCTCTGTCTGCCTGGCTTGCGATCCAGCGCCCCCTTCCCATTCAGGAAGCTTCTCTAGCCTCCTCCACTGCGCAGGGCCAGACTCGAATCCCGGCTCTGCCACTAATTCACTCTAAAATAAAGGGCCTGTTCAGGTATTTTTCAAAGCACTTTGAGTGAGGACATTGAACTAGACAGGTTCCAAGGCTAATTACAACCTGACATTTTATGATTTGATGACTAAAGTGCTAATGGCGGAGCTGCAGGCAGCAGCAGTTTGGTGAGTGGGAGAGAGTTTCAGCAGGGGAGCTGCCTGGCACCTCTCAGCTGCACCACTAGGGCGACCACCCACTTTGCTCAGCTGTGAGGTCAGCTTGGTCCATTGTCTGTGATTTTAAGAAATTCAGTGTCTCCCCAGCAGGCTGGACTGGAGCTGTAATGGGTCCTACTCGTTCGCCTGAAACAATGAAATCGTTGTCAGATATCCCGACTGAGCTCCCCCTGTAATGAAGGCAGGGTTCAGAAGGTAGATTCCTCACTTTCTCTGGCCAAAATTATCTGAACACAAAGGCTGGCTTCTTGGTGGACAGTGTTACATGGAAACCCCCCCGGCGTGTTGAGCAACGAACTGGCACAAGTGAGTTCCCGCGGGAGCCCAGCCCAAAGCTCCACTGGAGAAAGTCGAGGGCTTCCCGCCTCTGCAGCGGTGGACCCGGGCTCCCCCCGCCTTTGCAGCCCCCCAGCATCCTGCTGCATCGACCACGGTCTGAAAGGCCCTCCCAGGCCCAGGGAGGTCTGCTTTGCCCACCCGAGGCCCCTGCTCTCCAGTCCCTAATGAAGATAAATTCTCACTGTCATTGCTGAAGAACACCAGGAAAGCTGGGTTTAAATATAAAATTCAGGGTCAGTGAGTTGGCCTACTTCATTCTTTTCGTCTATCCCAGGCCACAAATGAAGAGAGAAATTTTTCTGCATTTTAGTTGCTCTCACACACTGGATTCAGGGGGATTGGGGAAGGGGAGGTGTTCTGGAAGTTTCCTCATGCTGTGGTTATGTAAAGTGAAGAAGGGAAAATATTCCCAAGATCAACATGGTGCCCACAGGGCCAATGCCATTGCCTTAGGATTTCCTGGCTCCCCCGAGATGGTCAGAAGCCGGGGAAGGACCTTGCCTGGAGCCAGGAGGCTGCCCAGGGGCTGGACAGAGCCTTCAGCAGGGATGTCAGAGGCCGGGGTAGGTGACCTGTGGCCTCGTGCCCCAGGGCTGTGAGGGCCCACTGTGCCACACAAGGCCAACGGAGCCAGCACTCTGCCTGGAGGAGGGGCCTCTGGACTGGAGCCAGAAGGCTGGGCAGTTTTCACAAGAGTCCACATGAGCAAGGTGTAGACACAGGCATGGGGCAAACAGTTTGGCAAGAGCTGGGGACCAGGACAGGGGCAGGGGAACAGCCAGATGAGCTAGCTGGGCCACTCAAGCTCCGCTCCCAGAAGCACTGAATGCCAAGATTTGGATGGGCTTGTCAACTGTTGAAGAAAGCTGAAGCCACTGTGATGGGGGCAGCGGGGGCTCCCTTGTTTAAACGCACCTTGATGAATCCTCACCTACAGGAAATGAGCATCGCTGGGCTCCTACTGGGCACCCAGCAGTGTCCCGTGTGACTTCCCATGGCGTCTTGGATAATCCTTTGAGCAGCCCTGCCAAGTATGAGCTATTCCTCTCTAAAATCGTGCTCTGGAGGGTTGCATAACTGGCCCCTGCTTGAGTCTTCCCGGGATTCATGGCTCTTGCTAAAGGACTTGGCGGCTTCTCCCACTCAAGGAGTGGAGTCCACTGCCCTGCCCCTGGCTTTCTGTTCGGCCACGCGCCCTGCTTGTCCCACAGGACGAGGTGTACCGGCCGGACTCGAGACCTCAAGAGGCGCTGTGGGCTTCCACCTGCCCCTGTGCCTCCGTGGTTCCACGGCCAGCTAGCCGGCTCCAGGCGCACGCTCAGACATGGGTGAAGCCAGCCTGGTCCGCCAGCTCCAGGTCCACACGCAGGCTCGGGAGCCGAAATGTGCTTATTGCTGTGTTATTATGTGTGGCTGAGGGACTGTGTCGTTTGTTACACAGCATCAGCATGGCCATGGCTAACCGTTATAAAGCACAGGGACACAAACAGACTGTACTTCTTGGTCCTAGGGAGGACTCCATGAGAACACCTCACGTAAAACCCTTAGGTACGAGTTTCAGTTGCTGGGGAAGATGAAAATTTCTGGAGATGGATGGTGGTGAGGACTGCACAATGAAGTGAGTGTAATTAATGCCACTCAGCTGAACACTTACAAATGGCTAGAATGGTAAATTTTACGTTATGTGTATTTTACCGCAATTAAAAAAGCACTTAGCACGTGGCTGGCACATGGAAGTGTCTGTTACGTGTTAGCAAGTGTTAGAAGGCAGGAGGTGAGTGGTGGAACCACATGCTCCGACTCCACTGCAGCGTGGCGGTGAACGAGTCCCGAGGAATCACACCGCCTCTGCTCACGTCCTTAAGGAAGGGCAAGCACTCATCCACACCACTGGGCTACAGGGACGCTTGCAGAGGTAACGTGAGGAGGAGAGAAATGGCAGGGCTGGAAGACTTGCTGGCAGTATGCAACTTCAGTCCCCCTCACTGGGGGAAACTGAGGCTCAGGGAGGCAACCCAATGGCTCAGTAACTTGGTGGCAGACCTATCATTGGGAGCTGTGTCTCTGGGCTCTTAGTCCGGTGCTCTTTCTAGTCTCCCACAGACAGGGACACGACAAGGCTCCATCTAATCTCCAATGGTGGCATTTCAGGCACCTGCAGACGGGACTTGGGGATCCCTGGTGCGTCTCGAACCATGCGAACAGGACATCAGCCAACACACACAGCCGCTCCCGCCTGCGGCTTCCTTTGACACAGCGATAATGAGATAAAATGGTTTCTATTTTTCTCCTCTTTCTTTTTAAAATTAAGCCAAATACATTTCTGCATGGAATCTACTCTAGTTTGGGACAAGGTTAATTAAAAGAAAAAATACATATTAAAAGGTCAATTTGATTACCTCTAACATTAGCGATGCAATGAATAATTGATCGAATGTCTATGCTAATTGCTTCCCGAATCAGTGGTTTTGCTGCTGAATATCGAAGAACTGTTGCTATTTTGAAATTAGTAATAACTTCACTGCACCAGGCTGGCAGTGCCTACCACACAAGAGCACCCTCCACCCCTTCCCCCCAACTGCTTGCTCAGTTTCCCCCCTGGGTCCTGGTCCACTACCTGGCCCTGAAACCAGCGGGTCTCAAACTCAGGTGTACGCCAGACTCCAGGAAGCTTTGTTGAAATGCACATCCCTGTATCGCCACCCCGGTTTTGGTTTGGCAGGCGCGGGAATCTGTGTTGTTAGCAAGTGTCTCAGAAGCTCGACTGGACTAGGCTTCCACCAAAGCTGGCGGGGTGGGGTGGCTGTGACGCTCCAGTGCCAGGCTGCGAACTCGGAGAGCAACGCCGCCCTCTCTGGGTTTCAGTTCACCGCATCTTTGCCGGTAGGCCCCTGTTCCATACAGCCTGATCCGGGGGGACGTCTGGAGGCCCCTCCCACCAGCTCATCCACGGTGAACCCATCACGGCCTCCTTCACCCTGCTCTTCCTCTGTGGGCTGTGCACGCGGCGCACGGCCCGGCTCCCCCAGGGCCTCTCCGGGCTCTCACCGGCTCTTCCCCAAACACCCTTCCCGCAGCCACAGCCGGCCTCTTCCCCCATCGTAAATCCTGTCGACACCCTCAGTTCTGCTACTTCAAAAACAACTGTTTCCAAGGATTCCTTCTGTTCTCCCGATGGTCCTCTTATGGCATCCTGTCTCCTGGATGCGGGGTCTTGGCTCCCACGCGGCTCTTCACTGGGGTCCTGGAAGTTTTCTTCTGCTTTCTGCTTGGTCTCTGTTTTCTCCCGGTGTCTGTTTCCAGGTCTTGGTCCCTGCTTCCCTCAGATGCCTGCTGAGCTTGGAGGTCCATTTCCAGGTAAGTGCAAAGCACTAGACTGTGGACCGGAGCTCTGTGGGGTGGGCAGATTATTGAATGGTGGCCACTGGAGGGGCGACTGTACCCCGGGAGGCCCCACAGGGCAGCAGCCAGGGGTGTTTCTCTCAGGGCTGGTGAGTTCCCTAGAGCAGAACCGTCCTGTTCTCCTGGGGATCTGCCTGGCACCGTCAGAGCAAACTAGGTGAGGGGCTTGCCCCACAGCAGCTTTTTTTTCTTCTTCTTTTTTTTTTCTTTTGGGTGTTGTTGAGACGGAATCTTTCTCTGTCGTCCTGGGTAGAGTGCAGTGGCCTGATTGTAGCTCACTGCAACCTTGAACTCCTGGGCCAAAGCGATCCTCCTGCCTCAACCTCCCGAGTAGCTGGGACTACAGGCACGCGCCACCACACCCGGCTAATTTTTCCATTTTTCCTGGAGACGGGGGTCTGGCTCTTGCTGAGGCTGGTCTTGAACTCCTGAGCTCAAGCGATCCTCCTGCCCCGGCCTCCCAGAGTGCTGGGACTACAGGCATGCACCACCACGCCCAGCCTCCTTCCTTCTGTTGACCTTCACTCCATCCTGTCCTTTAAGGTCTAGATAACGCTTCCTTCCCTGATGGACATTTTGGGTGATACTATTTTCCTTTTTCCCCATCTCTAATTTCTAATGATTCTTGAGCTTTCTCTATGCATATTGTAAGACACAGAGAACAGATATTTAAAAATGATAATACCTGCTTTGAATGATGTGTTAAGGTTAAAGTTAGGTCATGAGGGCAGGGAGCCCAGCGAAGCTTACGATGTTAACTGGAAAAGTAAACAGCTCTCCCAGGGTCGGGGAGGAGACAGTGGAGCACTTGGGGGTGGGAGCCTTGGGGGGAGGGGAGGGTCTTGGGGGCAGACTGGGGGGATACGAGGGTGGGATCCGTGGGCTTGTCCGCCCTTTGCGGGCGTGTGGTGGGAGCAGCCACTTGCCTCCTGGGCCTGCCCTCAGGGCCTGCAGGGCTGCGGCACATCCAGGCCCAGACCTCAGTGAGGCCCGAGTCTGTTTCAAGGCCCAGAGGCGTTCGAGGAGCTGGGCGGTGAGAGCAGCCGGCATGACGCGGGAAGCCGCCTCCGGGTCAATACTGACGTGTTCACTTTGTCGTGCGCTTGGCAGAAAAGGATCCCTGGTACTTCACGCCAGTGGCGCGTCTATGTCACTGGTGAGGATAAACCTAAGTTTAAAATAATGCGACTTAAAGAAAAATGTGGCTGGAGTGACAGCTACACTCTTGGTACCCAAAGTGTGGTCCTCAGACCAGCAGCACCAACATCGCCTGGGAGCTGGACGGAAATCCAGGATCTCGAACTCTTGTCCAAACCCAGCGGGATGGAATCTGCATTTGACAAGACCCCAGGGAGCCACATGCATGTCAGGATTGAGGGGCACTGGGCCGCGTGGTCCACGTATGTGGCAAAATTGTCGAGGTCCACGGAGATCCTGAGAGAGGCCCGGGGCCCAGACACCAGCCCAGGCTCCCGGTTTCTTACCCAATCTCTCCCTTATGGCCAGCAACAGGGGCTCAGACAGAGAAGGCGACTTTCCCAGTGTCCCCTGCAAAGACAGCAGCAGAGCCGGTCTGGGATCTCAGACTGCTGGTGTCCCTGCCCAGCTTTAATCCCCAGGGCACAGCCAGGGGCGCCCAGGGCTAAAGAAACAGGAGTCTGGGCCACAGCCAAGCAGGAGTCTCCCAAAGCTCTGTTGTCCTTATTAATTTCCTGACCTCAGAATGGGTTGTTTTCCTGAAAGGAACAATCAGTGCCTTTGGGGACAGCAGAGCCCCTGAGACAGGGACTCTGGGAGGGCCCTGGCTGCAAAACGTAAACTGTGTCCTGCCAGGTCCCAAAAGAACAGTCTTTCCTGGCAAGCTCATGGGGACACATTCCCGGCAGTGTGACTGGGAAGGACAGGGTTACCCAGGAGCCCGGGATCTCCCTGGGGATGCTGGACGGGACCCAAGGCACCACGCCGTGGGAGGATGAGCACTCACTTGGAGTCCATGGACTGACAGCCTGGCCCAGCACCGCCACTGATGGCTTTCGACCTTCCGCTCCATGTTCTGAAAACATTTACAAGCATCACTTATATTCTGATTCAGTCCTGAGCTTTGTGACTTTAACTGTGGCTACAACACAGACCCAGAATCCAGAATCCAAGTTGCTGCTCTGTCATCAGTAGCTGTGTGATCTAAGGCAAAGGGCTCACTTTCTCCTTCTATGAAATGGGTATGGTTACATACTCAACAGAGGGGCTAAACTTACAGCGCAGACTTCACCGAGCATCGATGAGGGTGTGGAGCAACAAGAACGCTCATACCCTCACGGGCCCCACGTTACAGGCAGGGAAACTGAGGCTCACAAAGGGTGATGGGGCTGGATGGTGGGGGAACGAGACTCAAGTCCAAGTCAGCGTGACTCCAAATTCTGTGCTCGTCCCAGTACAGCAGCAGCGCCCCTGGAATGCCTTAAAACCAGAGAACACTGGCTCACCTTGCCTACCAGCTACGCGACCCCAGGGAGTCAGCCCGCCTGGGCCTCAGTTTCCCTGCTCCACTGCAACCTAAGTTCTGATGGGGGCAGAGGTGTCTTGCTCCCCTTGTGGCCTCCGCACACGGGACACCGTGCTCAGTGAGTGCGCGTTACGTGAAGGGGCAGTGATCCTGGGAATGAGCGTGGCATTCAAGGTCCGCCTGGCCTGGCGCCCCTGGCATCGCCATCCCCCCCGGGGAGCTCCGTAGCTGCTCCCCACCCACCTCCTTAGCTGGGCCTTATCCGACCACAGCGCCTCCTCCCTGCCCCCCACCGTCTCCCCGCTGCCATGGCTTGTTCTTCACGGAAACTTTCGCGCTTGGGAAAGGGGTGAGAGCGTTCTCTTTTCTGATCTTTTATGGCTCTTCAGAAGTAATAATAATAAAGGCTGCTGCACAGAGCAGCAGGTGTCAGCACACTGTGGCTTCTGTCTGAGTCTATACATGAAGTTATATTTGAACGCAGTCGTATCCACTTACGATCGTCTGTGGGCATTTCCACGTGCAGCAGCAGCGTGGAAGAGAGTTGCGAGAGAGTCGTCCGAACTGCAAGGCCTGAAATATTTACTGTCTGGCCCTTTACAGAAGTTTGCTAACCTCTGCTACAGATCAAGTGCAAACTGCAAGATTTCACAGGTATTGTTATTATTATTATTTTGAGACAGGGGCCCACTCTGTCGTCTGGGCTAGAGTGCCATGGTGTCATCATAGCTCACTTCACCCTCAAATTCCTGGGCTCGAGCGATCCTCCTGGCTCAGCTTCCCCAGTAGCTAGGACTACAGGCACACACCACCATGACTGGCTAATTTTTAAATTTTTTGTAGAGACAGAGATCTTGCTATGTTGCCCAGGCTGGTCTCAAACTCCAGGCCTCAAGCAGTCCTCCTGCCTTGGCCTCCCAAAGTGCTGGGATTACAGGTGTGAGCCACTGTGCCCAGCCCACATGTATTACTTTGCTACATCTTCACAACAACCCTATAGGAGCTTAGGAACCACTGTTATGCCTATGTGACAGATATGTAAACTGAGGCTCAGAGATGATGGGACCTGCCCAAGGTCATGCAACCAATAGGCAACAGAGACAGGGTTTGAATTCACCAAGGCCATGTCCCTATATTCTGAAACAGACTCTAACGGCAGACAGAGTGGCACGAGCTTACACACCGAAAGCAGATTCCACAGGTACAAGAGAAGTTCTGAGGATGAGGGTGAACGGGGCCAGAGGAGCCCTGCAAGGCTCTGGGAAGAGGCGGGATCAGAGCTGAGTCATTCAGGGAGAAGAGGTTTGGCCGGACGGGGGTGGGGGAGGGTGAGAGGAGAGATCCGGAAGAGCCCAGGAAGGAAAACCAGAGGCTGGGCCAGACAACCGCGCAAGGCAGGGGCACCGGGCAGCCAGGAGGGTTGGCCCAAAGCCGGGAACCACAGGAGGACACTCTTAAATGACGCTTACGGGCGATTCATCCACAGGGCCTGCAGGCGCCGAGTCCACCGGCCGGAGAAGGGACATGCTGCAGGAACTGCTCGCCGGGCACCGCGAGGGAGCCGGAATGCCTGAAAAGGGCATCGGCGAAAGTGGGCAGCTTTTGGCAGGGTGGGTTATAAGCCAGGTCTTCCCTGAGGCTGAAATGTTCACAAAACCCCCCAAGGGCACAAGCCACCTGAACTTGGTCCAGCAACTTAACTCTCGGCGCCTCGATTTCCTCAGCTGGGAAATGGGGAAGGCGGCAGGCCTGCGTGCGGGGCAAAGGCTCTGATATTTGCACAGCGCGTCGAATGGCGCCGGCGCAGAGTGAGCGCTAGAGAAGGGTTCGGTAGGTGGACACAGAACGCAGGTAAGACCCGACCGCAGCAAACGGCAGCTCTCAGCTTCTTTGCCCCAGATGATCCACTCGCCGTTCGGAATTCACCGGGCGCAACGTGCCTGATTTAAACACCACGGCGGAGCGTGAACCCGAACGGCATTTCAATGAACACAAACCTTATTTTTAACAAGACACACTTCGGCACTTGCAAGAACATTTAAAAATACCTTCCCTGTTCCAAAGCGGCACTGTGTGGCAACCAGGTCCAGGGAGAAATCCTTAGCTTTGGGGTCATTTTTGGGGGGAACTTGGGCTCCAGGGCTATCGGCCAGAGTTGGTGCAGGGGCTGCTGCGGGCGACTGTCCGTGGCTGGGAGTTGGAGACAGACCTTGCAGGTCGTTGAGTCAGCCCCTGAGTTGACAGCCGTCGGTCTGTCTCCTCCTCTCTGGACTGGGGTCCTCGGGGAGAGATTCCGCACCCTCGTTCTGTCAGCAAGCGCACGAGGACCCCTGCTACGTGCCTGCACTGCGAACGCAGGGTGGGCACGGGGGACGGGCTCCAGGGCTGGCGTCCCGGGAGGGGGACAGACCACGAACGTGGAGATGAGTAAACCAGCCGACGAGACCCCTGCAGAGAGTTACAAGTGCTTTGGAGGAGATGAAACAGCAAAGCGGAACGGAGGACTCCTGCATCTGCGGGGGCGGGGTGGGTCTCCAGGTGGTCGGGGGCAGCCTCTCAGAGGAAGTGACGTGTGACCCGAGAATGGGATGGGGAGGAAGAGCCCGTTCTGTGAGATCTGTGAAGGGTGTTAAAGGCAGAGGGAACAGCAAGTGCCAAGTCCCAGAGGAGGCTGAGCCCGGCGAGCCGAGAGCGGGACAGGAGCCCGAGTGCAGAGGGCTACGAGGGGCCGGCTGGGATGCAGCGGGACAGAGTGGCAGGCCAGACCACACAGATGCCAAGGGGAGCCAGCTGGCACCAGGCACGCTGCATTTAACGGATTGCTCGCCCTGGCGGTTCTGTCCGGGCACTGTGCCTGGCACACAGTAGGTGCTGAATAAATGTTGAGTGACTAGTCATGAAACCCAGCTTAGCTTCGATGTCTGCAACAGGCCCTCAGTCTCTAGCAAGTTGGCGTGTTCTCGAACCCAGCACACGCTTCCTACAGTCTTTTCTTTCAGGTGGTTCTCGTGCGTTTCTTCTCATGACGGTCTCTTGCCTGTGAGGCAACCGGAGCGCATGGTGCGATTCACGTCGTTCGGCATCTCGAAGCCCTGCAAGGAGGCCACGAGGCCTTGGCCCTGACACCTAGAAGTCCGTGGCTGGGAAGGATTGTGTTTTGATCGGTGCTTGGAGCTGCGACGAACGTGGATGTCCAGGAGCAGCGCGTGGGAGAGAGCCCGCCCCCTGGCAACCATGCCGCCGCGCTTGCTCCCCTCCCGGCAAAGCGCCGTGGCGTGCTCGCCCTCCCCTGCAGAGACCCAGACAGTGCCTCAGAGAGCGAGTGCGAGTCCTTGACCCGAAGCCCCCTTCCCCAGCCCGAGGTCCTTGGCAGCGGGAGAGGGAGGGATCGCAGGCTCTCCGCCCTGACTGTGTTTCATGCGGGCATTTATTGTTTCAGGTGGCTGACTGCGAAAGACGCAAGCTGTTTAAAATAAACTTCATGAAAACATCAGGCAGCTTCACAAATGTGATCTCATTTAATGCCCCTCGTGAGGGAATTAATGATTCCCAATTTACAGGTGAGGGAAGTGAGGCCCGAGGGCATGGCGGAGGAACAGCGCTTGTGTCTGGTGGAGTTCAGCCCGACCTGGGTGCCCGCTCCGCACCGTATGCCCTTTCCCACCACGCGGGCCATGCGAGCACCGTGCAGGAGCACAGCGTCCGGTCCTGGGGCTGGGCGGGGCTACGCGGACGTGGCCTTCAGCTGTTAGCAGCAACTCAGCGCGCACTGGAACCCAACCAGGGCGCTCGCCCAGGGCCCTGCCCACAGCTCCTCAGGAAGTTCGAGTCAGGCCGAGTGCCTGCTGCGTGCTGGGCCCTGGGGACATCGCGGCAAATGAGGCAGACACAGCCACTGTCCCCCGCAAGGGTAGTCTGGCTGGACGGCAGCCACGAAGCCGGAGAGACTTGCTAGGAAGTGAGCGTTCAGCTCGAAGCTGAGGTGGAGCCGGGGCTGGCCTGGCGGAGCTGGCGTGGGAGGGACAGAGGCACAGGAAAGCTCGGAGGGGGCAAGACACGCAGAGAGAGGAGGCACACGCAGGCTTGGCGGGGATGGACGCGAGGACAGGCAGGGCGCGAGGCCACCAAGGCGCTTCCGCCGGTGCACTCTGATGGCCCTGCAAGGCAGGGAGGAGCATTTGCAGTCCAGCTCACCCCCGGGGCTGTGAGGTTGGAATTCAGAGGGGGTTTTGCCTCCGGACCCTTCTTATTCCCCTTCTGCAGGTGGGACACAGCCCACAGGTGTCTGGACACCATCCTGGAAGCTCTGCAAGTGATGCCTGGTCTCTGTAGGTGCCCCTAACATCCACCGACGCACTTCTGCACCCCGTGGCCACCCGCACGTGCCGAAGATCACAGTACCAGACCACCGTGCAGAGCTGAGCTGGCCCCTCTCTCCAAAGAGAAAGGCACGTTTTGCTCATGCGTGACAGTCACAGAATGTCCTGCCACCCACTTTAATTACTGTCCACTTCTAACTTTCCATTCCACCACTCCCAGCACTTGTCCCTGTCCAGACACAATATCCACCTTCCTGCTTGGCACCGTGGCTGGGGTATCTAACAGGCATCCAAAGCATAGCATGAGTTCACCCCACCAGACCTTCTCCTGCCCTGGGCTTCCCACCTTGGCCGATGGCCACCATCTTTCCTTTGCTCAGTCAAAACCCAGGAAGCCGTCCTTGACGACACCTCACTCCCTCGCCCCTTGCATCCGATCCATCGGCAAGTCCTGCTGGCACTATCTCCAAACAGAATCAGAATCCGACCCCTTCCCACCTCCGCCCCGCCACACCCAGGCAAGCTGCCGCGGCCTCCCCGCTGGATGTCTGCAGTGCTCTCCCGCGAGCACACCTGCCCACGGTGGTCTAGCTCCCACAGAGCAGCCAGATGGGTCTTTCCCAATCACAGGTCAGATCATGTCACTCCTCTGATCAAACCCTCCAGTGGTTTGCACTTTAATTAGAATCCAGCACGAGCTCCGTTCTCTGGCCTGCGAGACCCTACAGATCCAGCCTCTGCCCACCCCTCCCCTAACCATGCCCTATACCTGCCTTCTTTCTGTCTCGCCAAAATGCAAGCTCGCTCCTGCCTCAGGGCCTTGGCATTTGCCATTCCCTCTACCTGGAACATGTTTTCCCCAGATGTGTCCACTTCCCCCCACGATTCTGAGCTCAGCTCTGGTGTCCCCTGTCATGGAGCCGCCGCTACCTCCTTGCCTAATGCCCTCTCTCATCACTTTCTACTTTTGCAATGGCCTCACAAACTTGTCTATTTGTGTGTGTGTCAACACTCTGTTCTGCCACTAGTGTGTCGGCTGCGTGAGAACTCAGGCTCTCCCTCCCCTTGCTTTGAGCCACTGTGGTACTGCCCCTCTTGCAGTCAATAGTAGGTGCTCACTAAATAGCTGCGCACATAGCGACTGACCTGCGCCTTTGCTCAGCTGCTTCCCTCCTGCGGTGCTTTCCCCTTAGTGGTCATTTTCATTAGTCAAAGATATTTTTAGAGAAGATAAATAGTGATATTTGTTTGCTTCTGATCAAAATCATGATGTCATCCCTTTGACCCATTTATGTCCTTATTTTTTGTTATTGGAAGAGTGGTATTGGAGGCTCCATTACCCCACACCTGCGACCTGGGGCTCTCACCCCAAGTCACCAGCAGGGATGAGAGGAGGATGCTGGAGGCAGAGGAGCAGCCCCCTTAGCACCCCGACGTGCCCGGCTCTCTGCCAGGAGCTTCCTGCATCCTCTCGTCTGAGTCTCCATCACGGCGCAGATGTTATTTTTGCCACTTTGCAGATGAGCAAACTGAGACAGAGAGTTTAAGCAACTTGCCCAAGGTCACGTAGCTGGGAAGTGGCGGGATTTGGACACTAGGCTGCCTCCCCAGGGAGAGAACCTCTGAGGTTCCTCGAGAGACTCTTCTCTTCCGTCCTTGAGGGTCCCGTCTTTAAATGCCTGTGCATCCTTCTGGCTCCTTCTCAGAGGGAGGCACTGCTTAGAAACACGCCCTCAGCCTCTTCTCAGAGGCGTCAGAGGGAGCATCTTGATGGATTGCATTTCCAAAATAAGAATGTCTGCCATTTCTCAAAGCTTGACGGACACCTTCCCGAGAAGGTGGTGCACGTCTTTGCTTCAACACACGCGACACCCGCACTTGGTCCATTTATCATGTCCTGCTCCCCAGCTCCGTTCAGGTCCCTGCTCAAATGTCACCTCCTTAGAGCGGCCCCCTCTGACCAGCTAAACAGCCCTGCCCCGTCTCTTCCCCGCACTGCCCGAGCCTGCGGTGGTTCGCCCCCTGCGCCCGTCACCACCAGACAGCTCTGCTGCGCTGCACGAGCACGTCTGCGCCTGCTCAGTGCTTCACCGTCTCCTCCTGCTGGAATGTAAGCCCAAAGGGGGCAACGTTCTCGGTTTTTTCTTTTTCACTGCTGTGTCCTCAGTGCCTGGAACCGATCCTGGCACGTAGCGGAAGATCAGTAAATACCGGTTAAGGGAATGAACGAATTTAATTAGTATATACATTCAGTTCACAATTTTATGCCTTTCTGACATTATTCTGAGTTTTCTTCCTTTAAATGAAGGTTTTATTATATAAGCAACCCAAATCCATGGAGGGAAATTTTTTTAAAAACACAGATAAGCCAAAGGGAAAACGAGAACCTTCGCTAATCCCACCACACCGCTGCACATTGAGGAGCATTTTCTCCCAGATTTGACTTACTCGTAGACATAAATGCAACTCTTTGCAAATGCATCATTCAAGTATGACTCGTCACGTGTTCACTGTTTTTCCGGCACTGTGCGCAGCACTGGGGACTTACCGGGGTCCCAGCCGAGAGCAGGTCTCTCGGTCACGGCACGACTGGCATTTGGGGCTGGCTGACCCTTGATGTGGGGCCACCCTGCACACTGGCCTCTGCCCCCGGCTGCCGTGAGCACCTCCCTCGTCAGGGCGATCAAAAATGTTTCCAGGGAAGAGGGTGGGCAACAGTCATCCTCCCAAGACCTGCTGGGCCAGGGGAGGAGCCAGATGTTTAGAAGGACCGATCACCCCAGCCCCCCCTTCACGCAGCGCACCCACAGTGGGACACGCAGGCCGAGTCTCTGACTCTGCTTCAGAGGCAAATTCGAGAAGAACACACGGCCTTCTCCACCTGACTCTGGGCCGGCCTTGCTGAGACTAGCTCACCGACATCTCGCGGAGGGAAGCGAGGGTTTCTGGAGAAAGGATCTCAGGCCCTGACCTCACCCAGCACACTGCAGAGTGCTTCTTTTGGGGCTCCCCTGCTGAGCGGCTGATGACACTGTTTCCCAAACTCTCTGCCACAGTCTTAAGAAGTAGATGCTTTTTATACCCATTTTTGCAGACGAAGAAAGTGCTGCTCAGAGAGGTTGAGTGACTGCAAATTCAGGAAGAAAAGAACTGGAAATAGACCCAACTGGAAATAGCCTCCCCTTTTATGCTTCAAGGCCAGCTGTGCTCCCAGAGAGAGCTGTCCACGGCCAGCAAAGCCACGTGAGCCTGTGAGTTAGACACTAGGAGCATCAGGAGACGGGGCCGCACTTCCCAGACCCTGGCTTCTCTCATGGCACGAGCTGGCGGCAAGGTGGGGACCGGCCCACAGACCCGGGGGCTCAGGGTACGTCTGGCTCAGAGACTTCAGTCTTTTGGGGGAGGACCTGGGGCTGGGATAGGGCAGGGTGGGCTTCCTTCGGGGCCCTGCTGGCAGAGCCGTCTCCTCTCTAGGGGAGGAAGGGAGCAGCCCAGAGAGGCTGCTGGAATCCAGGGAAGGACAGAACCCGTCTGAGATGGCGGCAGGACTCAGCCTTTCAGCAAGTTGCTCGTTAGCGAACTTTTGTCGAGTCCTTCCCAGGCCTGGTGATACGGAGATGACTAAGGCACAGCCCCTCTGGGGACTTACAGATGGCCAAAGGGGACAGACGGGTTATAAAGAAACGACTGTGCTGAGAAACGTGCTGGAGTAGAGAAGAGATGAGCTGCTGAACCCAGTTCCCCTGCGGTGCGAGCTGCGCCGGCACTGCCCCTGCGTCGCCGGACGACAGGCTCCGCTTCGGGTCAGACATCACGTTCCCAAACACCAGGCCAGCCCTTGTCTCGAGGGGTCTCAGACACTCCTCTGGGCCTCAGTTTTCCTAACCTGAAAAACGGCACCATAAACCCAGCTCAGTGCGTAGCAACACCCCCGACACCTATGGGAATAGCTCAGATGAGAAGAAAGAATAAACGGTGACAGCAACGCTAAGTGCTGGTGAGGCTGTGCAGCCACTGAGGTTCTCATTCCTTGCCGGCGGGAATATAATATTGGAAAACCTCTCTAAAAACGAGTTTGTGCAGTTTCTTATAAAATTAAACACAAATCTGTCGTACAACCCAGCAATCCCACTCCTAGGCATTCACCAAGGAGAAATAAATACTTATGTTCATACAAAAAATATTCAAGACTGGACAACAGAGCGAGACCCTTAATTGGCCTGGCATGGTGGCATAGTCCCAGCTACTCGGGAGGCCGAGGCGGGAGGATTGCCCTGGGTGACAGAGCCAAAACCCTGTCTCTTAAAAAAAAGTGGCTCTATTCATAACCACCCAAACTGAAAACAGCCCCAATATCTCTCAGCGGATGACGGGGGGAATGCATACACAGCTGGCGCGTTGCCGCCGCGGAATGCTACCCGGCCATCAAAAGCACCCGCCAGAATCGCAGTGCTCTGAGCCGTGGGAAAGAAGCTGGACTCGCAGGTGCACCCAGACGATGTGTCAATAATCCCATTTTAAAATGGCATTACGGAAAAAGCTAATCAGAAATAGATCGATGGTTACCAGGGACTTGGCGGGGGGGAAGGGTCACCTACAAAGTGACAGGAGGGAAATTTGGGGGGTGATAGGAGGGATCTGTGCCTTGATGAGGGTGGTGGTTACACGACTGTCCTCATTTCTCAAAACTCGGAGAACTGTTCACTGGAAGGGGTGAGTTTTACTGTATGAAAATTGTATCTTAGTTTTTTAAAAAACCTATCTCTTATTTCTGTCTTAACCTGCAGAGCGTCCTGCAGCCTTGCTGTGGGGGCTTGCGGCCTCTGCGTGGCAGCCACCATTTCCCACCCAGCGTGCAGAAGGAGGATCCTCAGCCACGTCATTAGCGTGGGCCTTCCCTCTGTGGCCACCGAGCTGGTTCTCCTGCTCGGATCCCCGAGGCACCCCTCTCCCCGATGAGCTCCCCGAAGAGGAAGGAAGGCAGTGTGCGCACAACCCCGGCACTCGGGCAGAGCCTGAGGCCTGCGCACCCACGCGTGTGCCGTCGAGACGCAGGGAACGACGACCGGGTTTCGAGGGCCAGTTGGCCGCGCGTGCTACACAAGCTCAGCTCCTGGGCTCCCTGCCCTGCTCGCCCCCACACTTCACGAGCCCTGGAGCGGTGGTGCCGGGCAAGAAGGGCCTCCTGCCGAAGGCTCAGGA
>CAUYSK010057537.1:0-21154 GCA_963575035.1 Avahi laniger
CCCACTGTGTGCCGGCCCTCGTGCCAAGACCTGGGGGTGCCACTGGCGTGGGTGCTGCCCTTGGGGAGCCTGGATTCTAACAGGAAGGTAGACTGGGTGAATGGGCAGTTAAGAGCCAGTGTGAACAAGCCAAGTTCAGGCCCTGTGGGAGTCCAGGGAGGCTTCCTGGAGGAGGTGGCACTTGAGCCAAGACTTGAGGGGAAATGAGCAATCCAGAAGCAGGAGCAGTTGGTGGAGGAGCTGGGGTGGGAGTGGGGGGTAGAAAGCACTCGGTGGGGCAGAGGTGAGGACCGACAGACCATGCGGGCCTCTTGTTCCAGGCTCAGGATCAGGCCACACCCCAAAGCCAGAGAAGCTTCCTAAGACTCATGGCAGGGTGCAAACATGGTCAGCTCTGTGTTCTAGAAGAAAGACTAGATGCAAAGTGGAGGGAGCAGCAAGGGCAGGGACAGACAGGTGATGGGGGTGCTTCCTTGTCACCTTCCAGCACTGCCCCGGTGGACCCCAGACACCCTCCCAGTCCAATCCGTGGAGTGGGGCGGGGGTCAGACAGGTGGATGGACAGGAGCAAAACCTTCTCTTCCTGAGCCTTGGTTTCCCCCGCTCCTAGGGTATGTATTGGAGAGGGCGCCGTGGGAGCCGTGGGCCTGGCTGCACGCTCCCCCAGGCTGGGAGAGGAGGGAGGTGTGTGCGGTGCGTGTCCAGCCAGCATCCGGCACCTCCATCCGTGCCTGGCCTGGGGTGGGCCGTCCCCTCCCCATCCAGCCTCACCTGCATCCTGCACCCTTCCTTGGCTTCCCCAGGGACGGTGCGGGCTCAGGGCTCAGAGAGTCTCTGACCAGCAGGACTGAATCTGAGGTGTAGCCTGGCTTCTCAGGGCCTCAGGTCGCTCCTCCCTGGCATGCTGCCTCCCCTCCCGCACTCTCCTTCCCCACCCGCGCCTGCTTGCTCGTGTCTGGCTCCAGGCCCGCGCAGAGAGGCAAAGCCGTGGCAAGACCAGGCCCCGAGTCAGACACACCCACTGGATGGCCTTGGGCAGGACCCTGTGCCTCAGTTTCCTCGTCTGTGACACACCCAGCACAGTGCCTTCCCACTGTCAGGCTGCCTCTGGGTTTCCAGAGGATCGGGGGCCTTGCCAGGGCCCCAGCCATAGTCGCCCATCGGCCCTGGAGGCTGCTGGCCAGCAAGGCCTATGTCCCAAGTGCCTGCAGCCATAGGGCCAAGCATGGCCACCACAGCCACGGTGTCAGCGTTATTTATGAGGAACAGCGAAGCCAGGAGCTGCTGCCGCCCTGGAACCCACCAGAGACTCTGCGCCTTCCCGCTAAATGTCAGACAGCGCTTATAGGACGTGACATTTAGAAAATCACCACTCTCGGCCATGCGCATCCCCGCTTAAATGCTATAATGAGGATTAACTAACATCGCAGCGTAAATAAAACCCCAGCCTGGCCCACCACAGATGCCTGGGGGTGCCTGGGGTGGGGGTCTGTGCCGAGCGCCTGGGATGGCTCACCACGAGGTCCTCCTCCCAGAAGGGCGCCTCCAGAGAGCGTCAGGGGGTTTGCTGTAGGGTCGGGCTGGGTCCCAGCCACGACTGTTGCACTGTGGGAGGTGCCCAGACCTGGATCCTGGCTGGGTGACCTTGAGCATGTTCCCAAACCTCCGTGAGCTCAGCCCTTCATGTCAGTGGTGACTGGTGTCCTCAGAAGTGGGCTGAGAGCTCGGGCTTTCTGGGTGGAGGGCCTGGGGTTGAGCTGTGACTCTGCTCTCACTGTGCAGCGCTCAGTTTCCTCGTCTGTGGGACGGGCCCAGCCCTCCCTGCCTAGGGCAGGCACTCAGCGAACGTTAGCTCAGCCTTTCCCGGGCCAGGCGCGTGTCCCAGCTCAGTTCTGCCTTCCATGCGCCAGAGCAGCGGCCTAGCAGACGGCCACAGCATTGCCTTCGGCTGTTTGGGGAAAAGACAGTTGCTCTGAGATGAAAAGCCCCTGCACAAAAACCTGGCACTCAGGTAGCTGGTGTCCGAGGCATGTCCTGCCCCCACCCCCTCAGCCCTGTCTTGGTTTGAACTGTGGCTGTGGACGTGCCCCTGGCCTGCGCCTTCTAGACCTTTGCTTGCTTACAGCTCATTCAGTGCAGCTTGAGGGCTTTTTTTTTTTGTTCTTTTTTTTTCTAGAACATCAAATATCTTTCCGGTGAAGTAGACTGATGTCTGTTGAAACTAGGGTGTCTGTCTGAGAACGTCAAGCCCACTTCCTCGAGGTTCTCACCATGTTTGTTAACAATCGTGGTGTGCTGAGATTTGCCAGCTCCAAGGAGGTGGTGGCAGCTCAAATTTAGCCACAGATGTGTGCTGGGTGCTGCCCTCCTGGGCCAGGCCAGGGCCGGGGGCAGGAGAGTCCCACACCCAACCTGCTCCTGCAGGGAGCTCCCTGTGGCGGTGTGTCCAGGAGGTTCCAGAAGTCCTAGTGACTGTGTGCTCTGGGTTCTGGGTTTACTATTCGTTCAGCAGCCCGACTACCCCCCACCCCCATGCCAGGCATCAGCTGCCCACTGGGGAAAGGACAGGGCCTAGTCCCACAGCCGTCCCCCTCACAGCGTGCTCACCTGGCCTGTCCGTCTGTCTGTCTCCCCAACGCAGTACTTTAAGAAGCAGAAGCGGCTCATCCCCGAGAGGACGGTGTGGAAGTACTTCGTGCAGTTGTGCAGCGCCGTGGAGCACATGCACTCGCGTCGTGTGATGCACCGAGGTACGTGCCACCCTCGGGGAGCCGCCAGGAGGCCAGGTGCCTCTGGGACCCAAGAGGAGCTTCGCTTTGACGACGCCTGGCTCTTCAGGGGCAGCCCCGTGAGGAAGTTGGGCCACTCGGTATCCCCACGTACGTGGGTGTCCAGCAACTGCACACACGCGCCCCCATCAGGGCCTCCCGTGGTGGGAGCACCCAGTGCCAGTTATAGGAGCCACAGGGAGTGGGGGCCACACTCGGCACGCCGTCTCCAGTCCCCAGCACCGGCTTGGGAGGTGGGGAAGCCGCCCAGAGAAGGGAACTTTCCCCTGGGCTTCGATGTCTTGGCAGGAGTTGGTGGGCAAAGGAGGTGGGACACCTACAAAGGAGTGTTCCCAAAAGTTGACAGGTTGCAGGAAGGAACCCACCCTGCTCCCTCCGTTCATTCACTCCTGTGATGACTGGTATCTGCCATGTGGGAGATACCGCACTGGGGTACGGCACGGATGCCTCGCTGAGTGCTCCGCTTGTTAAACAGATTTCCACTGAGCACCTGCTGTGTGCGAGGCTCGGGATACCGCACTAGAAAAGGAAACAACAGCACAAAAATCTCTGCTCTCGGAGACTGCACAGCAGCTCTGAGAAGTAGGTGAAGTTAGACCCATTTTGCAGGTGAAGAAACTGAGGCTCAGAGAGGGATGGTAAATTTCCTGAGGCCATACAGCCAGAGCCAGGTGGCGTCTTGCCCGAAGGGAGCAGCACCCAGGGCTGGGCTGCCCAATGCCTGGGCCCACCCCCTCTTCCTGTCCTGCCTAACCCACCCCAGCCTGCTACCCCCACACCAACCCCCTTCTCCTTGCCCGCAGACATCAAGCCTGCCAACGTGTTCATCACGGCCACGGGCATCGTGAAGCTTGGTGACCTCGGTCTGGGCCGCTTCTTCAGCTCTGAGACCACCGCAGCCCACTCCCTAGGTAAGAGGGGTGCCTGTCTGCATTCCAGCAGCCCCCGGAGGTCCTGCAGGGAAATGCAGATATTCTCCCCACGTGCCTTTGGTCGGTTAATGCAGGAAAATGCCTTTTGTGAGCCCCAGAGTTTACTCATCTATGCAGAACAGTAACCCAGACGGGAGAAACTGAGGCCTGGGGGAGCCTGGTTGGGGCTTCCCTACACCCTCTTGTCACCTCCTGTCCCTCCCAGGAAAGGCTGGCTGAGCCCATTATATGGAGCGGGAGGGGTGTCTGTCGTTGACAGTTGTTCCGCCTTCCCTTTGCTGTGTGGTGTCCCATCCGTGGACACGCCACACTTGGCCCATCCTCTAGGGGGTGGCCATTGAGCTGTTTCCAGTGTTTGGCTTTTAAACAGGCAGTTTTGAAGTTGTGGGGGCCAAGGACTCACCCAGGAGGAGGCGACATTCTAGCTGAACCGTGAGGGTGACTAGGAGCCGTGGGGACAGGGAAGGAGGGAGCAGCATTCCAGGAAAGAGAACGGAAAAGCCTCGGCCTGAGGCCAGGTGGGTGCCTGGGTCTGGCAGAGAGCTGGGTCCTCAGGATGCTGCAGGAGCGGCACAGAAGGCAGGCGGGGCCTTGAACGCCGAGCTCAGGGGGCTGGACGCCATCATGGGGGTCAGGAGTGTTGAAGGGCTGGACTTGGCAGACCTGTGTTTTGGGACACGAGAAGCAGTGCAAGCATCAGAATCCACATGCCGGGCAACTAACCAAGTGTGAAGCCTGAAACGATGGATGATGGAGAATTTTTCATTTAAGTAGAACGTGGGAACCAACAGGGCCCCCAGTGGAACACGGTTATAGGGTCTCCTGTGCACGACAACGAGGCATATCAGGGTTTCACCACGGCCACCTGAGGGGACGTTTCACAGAGGCCCCTGGGGTGGGCAGGGCCTCCTGGTTTCCCAAAGCCAGTTCCGGGCTGTTCGAGGCGCATTTGCAGAGGAAGGTGCTCCCAATGTCGCTGTTCCTGTGCGTGACCCAGTCGCGGGCAAAGCACCCCGTGTCCGCAGGAGGGAGCCGGGCCGGCGAGCAGGGGGCTGCCTTCTTGAATGCTGCTGTTCCCGGCTCATGTCCACCTCACTCCACGGCTCAAGCCAGGAAGACCCCCGAGTGCCTGTCACAAGCCCGTCGTGCAAGCGGCTTTGTCTAGTAAGGGCAGAGGGGCTTTCTGGAAGCCACACTCTCCTGCGGAAATTGTGACTGTTCACACAGGTCCGGGTGGCTCAGCCTCTCGGCGTATGGCGCACAGTGAGGAGAAATGCACTAACGGGCGATCAGCACTCCGGCTGCCTATGGGGTTGGGGGTGTTTCGTTTTGCAACTCTCATTCCCATCCAACCCTGGGGACACCTGGCAGGGCCTCAGAAGCTTCAGCTCCAAAGGAAGGGGTGTGATTCTCCATTCACGCCTTCGACAGCCCAGAGGGTCCGTGTGATCCTTCTTTTTTGCAGAGGAGGAATCTGAAATCCGGGAGCTTGAGAGACTTTCTCAAGGTTGCGCGGCAGCAGAGCCAGGACCCGAACGCAGGCCTCACCTTCCAGAGCCTGCGCCTCTTCCAAAAGGCCGTGGGCCGTGGAGGCTGGTGTTGGAGCCTTCCTCCAAGAACCCGGCCACTGACTTTCCCAGTCCCCTCAGACACTTCCTTGTGAAAAACCAAGTGTTTTCGCTGGTTTGCGACTGTTTACTTATCTGATTTAAGAGCTTTCAAAGGGCCAGAAAATTCAAGGGAAACTGTCAAAGAGTTAAAACCGCCGCCTCCTGTCCCCTGTCCGTCAGCTCCGAGCCTTTCCCTGTCCCACTGCAAAAGAGACTGCGGCTCTCCGTCAGAGCCGGTTAGGATCGGATCGTCGGGAACGGGCAGAGATGTGGTCTCATCCGACAACGTGATGTTATCGACTTGGACTGGTGCACTTATTATATTAATGAGAAGAAATTGGAACTTGGGAGAAGGCCGCCCTCGTCAGCCCAGCTCCTCCTGAGGTCTCTGAGCAGCTGACTGGGCCGCATCGTGGGTGAAAGGATTCCTCCTGGAGCCTGTCCCCGCTCCAGGCCACATGCCCACGTCCAGGAGATGCCCACTGAGCTGTGGCCCGCACGGGGGCTCTGCAAGCCCCTGCTTGCAGGACAAGCTCCCAGAACTGAGGGCCACCAAGGCTCCAGACTGGCGAGGGGGCAGAGCCAGAGCATAGGACCTGAAGTCCCCAAGACACAGAGGAAGACCCCTCCCACAGCGTGGCTCTGCAGGCAGCTGAGGCTCATACACACGTTTGGTCAGGCAGGAGATTGAACTAATTGCCGTCGCATCGTGACTCAGGAAGGAAACGGGGGCAGGGGCCCCTTCACACCCTCCGCATGGGTATGAATTATGCATCCACTGAATCCAGTGCGCACCTACTATGCGGGAACGCGTGGTGGCAGCCACGTCGCCCTGGCAACCACCTTGTCTCCTAAGGCTGCTGACCCGAGAGCTGGGCTTATGCAAATCTGATTTCCTCCTGCCTGCCCCTCCCCGGGGCCCCTCCCCGCCTCTGTATTTGCTAACATGAGGCTGGCATGAAAGGGCATTAGTCAGTGCCATGGTCGGGCTGACAGGTGCGGTACCCAGCGGTGGCAGAGCGGCTGCCTCAGTGTCAGGAATAGGAGCCGTAATTAGAGCACAGAACAGAATGAGCGTCAGACAAATTACCAGGCAGCAGATCATATTTGTCAGGAAGGATTGCATACATAAAAATTAAGTGACAGTACACGCCGGCATAATGAAAGAAAAATGAAAGATTTGCCTATACACAGCTCTCAAGCTACAAGCAAGTGTCTCGCTCCGAGCAACGGCAGCAGCTGCAAGACAAATCGTGGGGCTGGGAGAGCAGGCCCAGCTCCTCGGCAGCGGTGACAGAGCGGCCGCGGGCTGATCGGGGCGGGCAGGGTGCCGGCTCCCACCCAGGCCCAGGCAGGGCCCTGCGCCGCCTCTGGGGCTGGGGAACAGGTCTGGTCGGGGGCGACCGCCATCGGGCTCAAACCATCAGGGCACGCTGGGTCTCCGGGTGCTCGGCCTGGCCACGGGGCATGAGCTCTTTCCTCCTTCCTAGAGCTGAATGCCTGGCCCTGGGCTGGGCGCAGGGGACATGCCATTATGCAGCTTTCACTGCTTTTGAGGGGGAAGACACAGTCCCAGGTGGCATGGTGAGGGGACAGGTGGCACCATCTCCTGCGGGCCCACTGTGTGCAGGCGGGTGCTAGGCTCCATGATTCTAAACCGCACCCCCAGGAGCCCAGGGTGGCCGTGATCCTGGGGCCATTTCAGCCCCTCCCAGAGCGGCCCTTCAGTTCGGTTTTCCATAGTCACCAAACTCACCACAAAGGTGAGTTAACAATGGAGATGAGCCTTTGAAAACAGTTCAGGAAACATTTTGCTTTTTTATAAATCATCACCACAGGCTTATGATCTCTGTTTTACAGATGAGGAAACCGAGGTTCAGAGAGGTGAGACCACATCCCTGTGGCCACCCAGCAAGCGGATAGTGGAGCCCCTTGGGGAGTCAGCCCAGGTCCAGGTGCCTTTCTCCTGGGAAACAGCCCGCAGCGTGGCCTGGCGTGGGCTAGGGTTGTGGGTGCCCAGAGAAGGGGTTGAGAGAGGGTCCCCAGCGAGCTCTCGGGTGTGGAGACACTGTGGTTCCCAGCGCCTGCTCTCACAAGGAAGGGCCCATCCGACCTCCGCAGGAGCATGTGTTGGCCAGGGGCCCAGGGGCCGTGTCCTGGCCCTGCAAGGAAGGACAGAGCCTCCTCTCCTTGTGTGTCTGTGCCAGGCCTGGCACTGTTGCATCGCTGGGCCTTGTGGAACGGCTGCTGAGTGAATAGGCGGCCCTAACGGCCAGGCGTCCCTGGGGACACCATCAGTGCAGGCACAGGACCATGCAGTTGCGTCCCCGCCACACCCCATCCCAGCAGGGCAGGATGCCTGGGAACATCCTGCCAGTCCCTTTGACCCAGAAAACCTCCTTGAGCAGATAGAATTCAAGCCTGAGTTCCGGCTGAGGTTCTGAGCGCTGACCCCCGGGTGGGCGGTGATGGCCACCGCGGCTTGTTCAGCTGCCATGTTCCTGGCATTTTCAGGGGCACAAACTGTTAGAGATGAGGTGATGCCAGACAGGGAGAAGGGAGGGTCTTAAAGCAAGTGAGGAATCCATCTGGACCTTGGGTGCAAACTGACCTCATTTGTTCACTCATTCATTCAACAAGGATTTGCGCTGGGCCCTGGGCTGCTCCCTGGGAAGGCTGGCTTGGCCCCTGCCCCGTGGAACTTCAGCCTGGGAGAAGAATCCATTTAGTTTTCATTGTGAACCACACACTGTCCTGCTAGGCACTTCCCACATCCGGAGAGGGAAGCCAGGCTCTCCTAACAGGAGAGGGTCTCTGCTGTACTGGTGGGGAAACTGAGGCCAAGAGAGAGTTTCAGTTCTCAGGCAGCGAATAGCTGAAGCAGGTCACACCCAGCTGGGTCCAGCTCCAAGTCCAGGCTGTCTCCACATGCCCCTGCCTGTCCCCTCGAGGATTCGGCACCAAAGCACAGACGTCCAGCCCGAAGTCCAGCTTGGTGGGTGGATATCAGCAGCGAGACAACGTCTCTCCAGCCACTTTACAACCGCTGCTTTGGGGAAGAGGGGCAGCTTGCAGACACCAGCCTCTCCTTCATGTGAAAGCTGCCTTTTTCATATCTAATGAACATGTTTCAAACACCACCAGCATTTCAAAACACAGCGAAGTTTGTTTTGACAGGAGTGGTGCATCTCGGGGAAGCGGATCCCCTTTAATCAGCCTCCCGCTTTGAGGGCCTGTGTTCTCCTCTGCCGTCTGCGGGGTTTGAAATCGAGTTCTAGGTAAAGGGTCAGGGAGGTCAGGGTTTATTAGGCACCTCTTCCATGGCACGGTTCTGTCTCCGATGGTGGGGAAGGGCACTGAGAGTGGCTGTGCGTGGCTCTGCCTCTGTGTCTGAGTGTCGCTGGGGGATGGGCTGGGCTGGGCTGTGCTGCGCACAGAGGTCCCTCTGGGGCAGGGCCCTGGTCTGTGGGGCTCCTCCTCCTGCTAGCTTTTCCCACTGTTACCCAAAATCACACTCCCCTGGGGCCTGGGACGTGTCCTCAGCTGCTGTGAGCTGGGGATTTCTTTGAAGTCTCTTGTTTTATCTCTAAAATTCATATGCAAGTGTGTGTTGTGCTCCATAATGTTGGAGTATTTGTTGTCTGCATAAAAACCAGGGTTTACGTGACTTATTCCCAGATAAAGCTAGCACAACAGGAAGAGGTGCTGTGTTCGCCCCCTGTAGCTTCATACACCCAAGTCAAGGACACCCCCCAGTGAGGCAGAGCACCCCAACTCTAAGATGCACAGACCAAGGGGGAGCAGCCCCTCCCCAGGTTGGGACTGGAGAATCTGCAAGGAGGTGGGGACAGGAGGACCCAGTGCTGGCACGAGATGTGCCAGACCTCGCCCACTTAATGCTTCATAAATTCATTTACTTTCTTGTTCCACAGATGTTTACTGAGCATCTGGAACAATGAACAGTGGGTGAGGGAAGCTTTGTGGCGGCTCCTCACAGACTGTGACGTGTATCGGAAGCTCCAGGGGGCTCATGAGAGGTGCAGGTGTCCAAGTTCCACCCCTGGAGATTCCCACCCTGCAGGTCTGGAGTTGGGCTGGGGACCCAGGTTTCCAGCAAGCCCCTCTAGGTGACATGGCTACAGCCACTGATCAGTGCAGACTTTCTTTGATATATGTGGTCACCTGGCTCCTTCTGGACACTTCCTGGGACAGCTCTACCTCCTAGGTGGCCCACTCCTGCAGGGTCCCAGCACAGAGTCGGCTCAGTTAATGCCGATGGAGATGGGTGGGGGATGATGAACGGTGCCGGATGGATGGTTGGATGGACAGACTGGTGGGTGAATGGATGGGTGAACGGGTGACGGATGGATGATAGAGGGACGATCTGTGGATGATGGACAGGTGGCCGAATTACGGACGGCAGTTCGCAGCACTGGCATCTTAGAAGAAAGCTCCAAGTTACATTTCTTTTGTCCCTTACACCAGTGGAAACCAGGGCAAGCAGGGAGGGCAGTGAGGAGGCAGGGGGTAGGGTGGCACGTGGACAGGAAGAAGTTTCGCCGCCCGTGAGCCTCTCTCCCTGTGTGCTCCACACCTTTCCCACTAGCCTGGCTGAGGCGGGGCTCGAGAGCACGGCATTGGCCTCAGAACCCGGCAGAGGGAGAAAGTGGTGATAGAACAGAGGGACAGACCACACGCTCAGGCCTGCTGAGCAGCTGGCTCTCCCTGGCCAGGAGAGGGGTGACTTAAGCTGGACCTTAAAGGAGCCTGCCAGGTGGCAGAGGAAACCGCATGTGCAAAGGCAGAGAGGTGAATGGAAGTGCAGGCTGGGTTGGGGCTGGGGTGGTCGTTGTGGGAGACTCGGGCTGGGGGCCGGGTGCTCAGAGGCCTCACTTTCAGACAGGCCTGGCCAAGGCAGCCCTAGCCACTCTGCAGGTCATCTCCCCAGACAGAGTCAGTCCTGGAGAGGCCCAGGCAGATCTAAAATGAGCAGAGGGGCAGGGCACAGTGGCTCATGCCTGTAATCCCTGCACTGTGGGCGGCCAAGGCCGGGAGGACCACTTGAGGCCAGTTGTTCAAGACCAGCCTGGACAACATATCAAGATTCCATCTCTACAAAAAAATAAAAAAATTAGCCGGCCATTGTGGCACATGCCTGTAGTCCCAGCTACTCAGGAGGCTAAGGCAGAAGGATCACTTGAGCCCAGGAGTTAGAGGCTATAGTGAGCTATGATGACACCACTGCACTTCAGCCTGGGCGACAGAGTAAGATCCTGTCTCAGGAAAAAAAAACAGGACAAGCCTAGGGTGGGAAGAGCTGTCAGGGTCAGCCAGGAGGGGCTTGGCCAGGGGTCTCAAGGGTGCAGCGCAGCCAGACGGGACACTGCTGTTCCCACATCATCTTCCGACCTGTAGGCGCATCCATCCGTGGCACCCAGGTGCTAGAATCCACTTAGACTTGTCCTGAGGCTCCCACTGTCACCTGAGTGCTGTGTATTTCATCCTGTGGCTTGGCTAAGACGGGACATCTGTTTCACACGTGGCTGTTCCTTTGAGTTTTGCTCCCTCATGACCGAAATGTACAAGGTGTTGCTACTGGAAGTTGCGATTTGCTTTCCCGGTAGAATCTCGAATGTTGACTGACAGCTTTTCCTGCTGAATAGCAATTAGCCCCTGATTTCAGCCATAAAGTGTGTGTATAGGATGGCACATTGCTCAAAATCACGTCTTTAAGTGATGGCTGCTGTCCTTGTTTAGAGAGTATTGCCGTGGAAGGGAGGTCGGTGTCCTGATAAAGCAGTAATCACGTTTTAGACACTTGAGTTCAGGAAGGGCATCCCTCCTGGGCAGCCGCAGTCACACGAGCCGTGCACCAGCTGCGAGAGGGAATGGCTCACACGGACACGCACAGCCTGGCAGGTAACGTGTGGATGGATTCATCGACTCCGTGAGGAGACACTCGCCGGGCACCCGCCAGGAGCCGTCCCGCGCAGGGCACTAGGAAGCTTCGGAAACGAGGCCCTGCCCCAGGGAGTTCACCGCCCAGGACACTGGTTTCCGGCACTGTTCACAGCCCCTCCGTGGCGGGCACATTTTGTATCCATCTCCAATAAGATGAGAAAAACAACGTAATAAAGAGTTCAAAAAGTTAAACTTCTTCAGTTTTATAGAGGACTTTGATTTTGACATTATGGGTTTTACTAAATGGTGTTAAGCTATTTTTTCTTTTTATAATAATAGTGACGCTGAATGGTAGTTGGGGGTTTTGCGTTTTTTAAACATCCTTCCTTGGCAAAATTAAAAGTTGCCCATCCTGTGTTTGCCCTGAAACGTCTTTTGCCCATGAAATCCTGAAGCCTGGACCCGTTGCTTTCTGAGTCTGGCTCACGGAATGGCCTATTTTCCTCTCAGGGTCCTGGATCCCTCTTTCCTAGTGTCACAGGTCACATCTCAGGCCCAGCCTCTGCCAGGTTGGTCTCCAGCTCCCTACACAGACTCTGGTTAGGACAGCAGCCTCTGTCCCATGGTACGGTGCCTCTAGGCCAGTGAAAATGCTCTCTGGGTAGTAATTTTAAAAATCTGGTCCTGGGTGGAGTATGGTAGCTCACACCTGTAATCCTAGTGCTTTGGGAGGCCACGGAGGGAAGATCCACTGAGGCCAGGAGTTCAAGACCAGCCTGGGCATCATGGCAAGACTCTCTCCCTACAAAAAATAACTTTAAAAAAATGAGCTCGGTGTGGTAGTATGTGGCTATAGTCCCAGATACTCAGGAGCCTGAGGCGGGAAGATTGTTGAGCCCAGAAGTTCAGGGCTGCAGTAAGCCATAATCATATCACTGCACTGACAGAGTGAAACCCTGTCTCTTAAAAAAAAAAAATCTGTTCCTGAAACCTCCAGAAAAGTCATCCTCCAAATCGGCTGATGTCAGAATCTCAGGTTACAAATCAAGATTCCTGGGCCTCACCCCAGACCTGCTAACGCAGCCTCTCTGGTGCAGTTTTCTCACCTGGTGACAGGGAGCTCACTCCCTCTCAGAAATTCTCCCATCTTTGCACAGTTCCAGCTCTTCAGAAATGTGTCTCTGTGCCCAGAAAGAGCCCTGTAGGAATTCAAAGGTCAGGACACACCTCTCCACGGTTTCCTAGGTGTTGGCCTTTCCTGGGGGAAGAAGAGGGACCTCAGGGACCGGCCTTGCAGTCCTCTGGCTTTCCTCACCGTTGAAAACCGTTTTTCTTTGTGGCTTGTGCACTGAGGCGTGCTATGCGCGCGGTAAAGCTCCTCGCGGTGGAGTTGCCGGGTTCAGCTGTGGCAGATGCTATCGAACAGATTTCCGAGGTAACCGGACCACGTTGCGTCCCCGTCAGCAATGCGAGAGCGTTCCGGTTGCTCCACACGTCACCTATTCTGTTTTTTTAACTTCGGCTTTTTGGGTGTGTGGTCCTATCTCATTGTATTTTTAATTTGCACTTCTCTGACGAGCAATGAGAAAAACAACATGTTCCGTGTGCCCATTGGCCATCTGGATATTCTCTTCCGTGAAATGCTGTTCAAGGCCTTTGCTCATTGAAGAAGGACGTCATTTGTCTTTTACTTACTGATGTACAGAAGCTTTAAGATGTATTCTGTCTGCGTCCGTTGTCAGGGCTGTGTACCGAGCCGATTTCTCCCAGTTTGTGGCCTTTTGTTTCTCTGAGTGGGGTCTTCTGATGAACTGAAGTTCCTAATTGCAGTGAGAGACTTACCAACCCTTTCTTTTGTGGCCCACGCCTTTTCTATCCTGTTAAAGAGATCTCGGCCAACCCCAAGTCTGGACGTGCTGATTGGTGCTGGCCATGGTGGTGGCTACGAGCCTGTCTGTCCTCGAACCTCATTCCTGCCACTTTTATTCGAGCCTCTTCACCTGTCTCACTAAGCCTTGGTTTCCCATCTCAAAAGTGGGGGCATGCCTCCCCAGGGGACTGCCAGGAATGTGAATGAGACGACACATGTGAAATGCTTGGTCACCCTTAACCGTGGTTATCTTTTCACTGTCGAGAGCCTGATCCAGACTCTTGGGGGATTCAGTCACCTTAAAGGGCATTTGATCAGTTGCTCCCACAGCCTGGCCCCCGGGCAGGTGGCAGAAACACCACCCCCCACTGCCCAGCCCCAGCCTGGCTACGAGGTCTCACCTTGCCAGCGTGGGAACCTCCAGTCGGGCCCAGAGAGGGAGGGGGCTGCTCAGAGCCTGGGCCCTGTCTCCCCAGCTCCCGCTTGCCTCCCCTCACCCTGTGCTCCTGCGTGTCCCTGCATGAATGTAAGCACCTGTCCCTTGCCGTGTTTCAGTGGGGACGCCGTACTACATGTCGCCGGAGAGGATCCATGAGAACGGCTACAACTTCAAGTCCGACATCTGGTCCCTGGGCTGTTTGTTGTACGAGGTAAGCCTCTGGCTCACGGCTCCGTGGCATTGGGTGGCACACGTGCCAGGGGGCCCCAGTCAGCGCAGGGCTCGCCTGGCCAGTGCACGTCCACCCACCTCAGCCCAGCACGGGGCCCGGTTGCAATGCCAAGCTGGCAAGGTTAGCGGGCCGGACAGTGGCAGGCTGGGCTGTCCCACCTGGGCTGCTCAGATTTAGGAAGGGAGACAAGCCAGAAGCCCACTGGGGGGAGCACAGCAGGGGGTCTGGCTGCTCAGAGGATGGGGTGCTTACCCTAGACCTCCGGCTGCCCCCCGCCATTTCCCTGGTAACCACATTAACACACAGATGATTTGTTTACTGTTCGTTATTGGCTGATGGACCAGGCCCCATGCAGGGGCTGGGGACAGGAGAACAGTCCCACCTGGCTCATGCCTCTGGATCGCTCCCCACTGAGGGTGGCCACGTTCCTCCAACGTGGGTCTCACTAAAGACCACTGCCCCTCCCCTGAGCCAGGTAACAGAGGGTCTGGGGAGCACGAGCCACTCTCGGCCTTGAAGCTATTGCAGCCACCAAACAGGAGGGAGGCCTGAGCACGCTGCTGTCTCCAAGTTGGGGGCCACACCCTCCTGCCACCCTGCCCTAGACCTCCTGGTGCTGGGCAGCTCCAGGATTCCGGCCAGCCTGCTGCGCCTGTCCCCCCGCCTGTCTTGTGTTGTCATAGTCCTGATAAATGAAACGACAGAAAAGGGCTTTGGAACACCCCCAAGGGCCTTGCGACACCACAGCTTGATTTTGAAATCAAAACCTTGATTCTTTCTGTTTCGCTGGAGCATACATGGAGTCTGGCTTGGACCTGTTACGCTGAAAGAAGCTCAGTGTTGAGCTGATGTGGCTGGTGCCTGTCCACAGCAGTGGCACTCAGGACAGTGTGTCCAGGGGCTGCCTCCAGTGTTCTGTTGGTGTCCACAGAGATTGCTTTGCCCCGTTGGGACTGTCAACTCTGAATGTTCGCCTCCCAGCCCTTGTGTATGAGCTCGAGGAATATGCTGCCCACTGCTGGGCCTTGTAGGGACCGTGGCAGCCCTCATGGTCCAGGTCTTTTGGAGGCAGGATTTCCCCGCCCTGCGTTACAAATCGAGACCCTGAGATCAAAACTCTGATCCCTTTGCAAGGTCTAAACTCCACGGCGTCTTTCTTTTCTTTTCTTTCTTTTTTTGAGACAGAGTCTCACTCTCTTGCCTGGGCTAGAGTGCCGTGGCATCAGCCTAGCTCACAGCAACCTCAAACTCCTGGGCTCAAGCGATCCTCCTGCCTCAGCCTCCCGAGTAGCTGGGACTACAGGCATGCGCCACCATGCCCGGCTACTTTTTTCTATATATTTTTACTTGTCCAATTAATTTCTTTCTAATTTTAGTAGAGACGGGGTCTCCCTCTTGCTCAGGCTGGTCTCGAACTCCTGAGCTCAAACAATCCGCCCACCTTGGCCTCCCAGAGAGCTAGGATTACAAGCGGGAGCCACCGTGCCCGGCCAAATGTGGGAAGGTTTTAATCCTGGACCTCAGGTCCCATCCTGGGCTTTCCGATCACCTTGAAACCACGTGGGACCGGCAAAGCCCGAGCCTGGGAGACGAAGTCCAGCGAGTCAAAGCTCAGTCTTGTACCGCACTTCGAAGAGCTCGATGTTTAGTATTAAAGTATTTAAGTGGGGGACTCTAACTTCAGAGCAGGGAACTCTGTCAGTGTAAAACAGGTGTAGACGCAACTGCGTGAAACGATCGGCTGTACATTAACAAGCGTAAGATTAGAAGGCAGTTCACAGCCTAAACACAGAGCCAGCGCAGGCCCAGCCGTCACCGGTATGTACACACAGGAGCGGGAAGTAGGATCTCACAGGGGTACTTGTGCGCCTGCACTCACGGCAGGACTCACATGGCCAATGGTGGGAGTGACCCAAGCGTCCACAGATGGACGGATGGATAAACACAGCGTGGTCCATCTACACACTGGAATAGCACGCGGCCATGAAAAGCGACGAGGCTCTGACACAGGCCACAGCGTGGAGGGACCTTGAGGATGTCGTGCTCAGTGAGAGACGCCAGATACAGAAGGACACACAGTGTGAGACTCCGTTTATATGAAATCTCCAGAACAGGCAGAGCCACAGAGACAGGACGTGGATTCGTGGGTGCCAGGGGCTGGGGGGCGGATGGGGAATGTTTCATGGGGACAGAGCTTCAGTTTGGGAAGATGAGAAAGTTCTGGATGGTGGTGATGACTGCACAACATTCTGAATGTACTTAATGCCCCTAAATTATATACTTAGTTAAGATGGCAAATTTATTATTATGTAAAATTTACCACAATTTTTAAAAAAGAGCCCCTGAGAATTAGAAAGGAAAACTCTGAGATTCCAATAGACAAACGGGCCCAGGAAATGCACAGGGAACAGATGAGACCGTGTTTACTCATAATTTATTTAAATGATGAAATTTCTCCTTTTGCCTCAAATGCATCAGGATTAAGATTAGCTTTTGGGTTCTGTGCTAGCAGGAACGCAGGGAGATATAAGCCGTCACCCACTGCCAGGGGACCTCGAAGCTGGGACAACCTTCCTGGAAAGTGCTTTAACAACGTATGCCAAGGACGCGCTCGCTTCTGAGAATCCACAGTGATGATCTGAAATGCCAGCAACATCCACCCACAACGGCTCCGTCCCTTGTGATGCAGTCACGCACTGGGATATTTGCAGCCTTCAAAATATTTATGATTTTTTAAATTGAGATATAATTCACATAGCACAAAGTCAGTCTTTAGAACGTAGGCATTGTGCAACCGTCACCTCTATCTAGTTCCAGAACATTCCACCACCCCAGAAAGACACCCCGTCCCCATCAGCAGTCACTCCTCATCCCCTGCCTGCAGCCTCTGGCAACCACGAATCCGCGTCCCATCTCTGTGGATCTTCCTGTTCTGGACGTTTCACATAAATGGAGTCTCATACCGTGTGTCCTTCTGTGTCTGGCGTCTCTCACGATGTCCTCAAGGTCCCTCCACGCTGCGGCCTGTGTCAGAGCCTCGTCCCTTTCCGTGGCCGAGTGATATTCCACATGTGGATGGACCACGTTGTGTTTATCCACTGTGATTGGTTTTTTAAGGACATAGGAAAATGCTTATATATAATCATCCAAAAACTCAGGTGCAAAATTGTACACACGTTACCATCAACTGTGCTTTTTAAAATGCACAGAAAAAAACATAAGAAATAAGCCAAAAAAAAAAAGGCTTACAACTTTTTTCCAGATCCCCCAAACAAAATACAATCCTTACAGAAGTTACAGAAAACAATAGGTATTCAAAAGTTAATTTCACCTTTTTCTTTACAAGTAAACAAATGAAAATTTCGCTGCGTGCTCTCTCATCAGAACCCATTCTCAGGACCTGTGCCCACCGGTCACAGCCCAGGCAAATCGCCCAGCACAAGCAAACGCTGGCGTCCCTCGGGAGAAGGCAGTGACAGGAAGTAGCATTAACGGTCCATTTACTTGAGATCGTGTCATCTGATCCTCCCGGAAGCCCTGTGAGGTAAGAGCCCTGGCTATGCCCGTGGATCGTGCAGACGGTTCAGAGACATTAAACAACCCGCTCAAGTCCGACAGCCGGTCAGTGGCGCAGCCAGAATTTTAAGCCGGACGGTGGGACTCCAGGGCTCGTGCCCCAAACTGTCGTCACTCACAGAGATCGGTACTGCCTCGCGCAGAATTGCGATGTGTTTCTCAAAACTGGGCTCGCTCCGTACAGACTGCTCTGAAACTAGTTTCGCTGGGGTTTTTCCCCCTTCATATCACAGCCGGCTCTCTAAGTCAGCGCGTTTGATTAATAACAACTCCAGAGTAACCTGTTTACTTGTTCCCCTGTTGGTGGACATTGAGGTTACTTCTGAGTTTCGCTATTAATACTTCTACAAACTATCTTTCGACGAAGCTTCTTATATCTATTTCTACACACACACGCGCGCACACACACACACACACACACTTGTATACGTCTGTGTATGTGCGCGCGTGTATACTTCTCTCTACAACGATTAGACGTTTGTGTTTCCACATATAAAAATGCCAACTGCACCAAGTAGGACGTAAGAGGCAAAAGCCAGGAAGGTCCACAGTGACCCTGGGGAGAGAGGAGAGACTTCCCAGGGCCTCAGACATCTGCCAGTAATCCCCAGGGGACAGAAATCGGAGAGCAGCGCCAGGTGTCATGGTGCACGGCTATAGGCCCTGCTACTCGGGAGGCTGAGGCAGGAGGATCACTTGAGCCCAGGAGTTGGAGGCTGCAGTGAGCTGTGATGAGGCCACTGCACTCCAGCCTGGGTGACAGAGCAAGACCCTGTCTCCAAAAGAAAATGATTAAGAATTTCAAGACAATGACAGCAGGGCATTAAACCAAGCATGGGGCCCTTCCCAACGTGGGGGCCTGGGTGACTCACAGGTCACACACCCATGAAGTGGGCCCTGTCTCATACACCCACCACAGTACTTTTCAGACAGTCTAAAAAGGGTGTGTTTAGCTTTCCTATGACAGGAAAAAAGTCACAACAGATTGAAGGAAACATTTAAAACTTTACCTTTATATAAGGTCCCTAGAGTAGTCACATTCACCGAGACAGGAAGTAGCATGGTGGGTGCCAGGGGCTGGAGATGGGGTGGGCAGTGAGTGTTTCATGGGGACAGAGTGTCAGTTTGGGAAGATGAGAAAGTTCTGGAGACGGAGGGTGGTGAAGGCTGCACAGCAGTGTGAATGTGCTCAATGCCACTGAGCTGCATACTTAAAAACGGTTGAAATGGTTAATTTTATGTTGTGTATATTTTACCGTAAAAACAAAAAGCCTCATCCAGCATTCACCCGAATGGCCAATTCGAAGGTCGGTGTCTGGGAGGATGTGCAGCAACCAGAACTCTCCGAGTTGCGGGTCGGAGCGGGACGCGGTAGCCACACTCTGGGAAAAGGTTCGGCAATTTCTCATAGTACTGAACACACGCGTGCTCCACCACCCGGCAGCTTCCACTTCTGGGGGTTTATCCAAGAGGAATAAAAACGCATGTCCAGGCCAGGCGCGGTGGCTCACGCCTGTAATCCCAGCTCTCTGGGAGGCCGAGGCGGGCGGATTGTTTGAGCTCAGGAGTTCGAGACCAGCTTGAGCAAGAGGGAGACCCCGTCTCTACTAAAATTAGAAAAAAATTAATTGGACAACTAAAAATATATAGAAAAAATTAGCCGGGCATGGTGGCACATGCCTATAGTCCCAGCTACTCAGGAGGCTGAGGCAGGAGGATCGCTTGAGCCCAGGAGTGTGAGGTTGCTGTGAGCTAGGCTGACGCCACCGCACTCTAGCCTAGGCAAGAGAGTGAGACTCTGTCTCAAAAAAAAACACATGTCCACAAAAAGTCTCAGGAAGAATGTCCAGAGCAGCTTTTCCTGTAAGAGTGAAAGACTGGAAACATCTCAGGTATTCGGCAACAGGCGAATGGATAAACACCCCGGGACCCACTCATGCCGCGGACACCACTCAGCAGGAAAAAGCAAGGGACGACCAGTCGGCGCCGGAACACGGATGACTCGCGAGAACTGCACGTGGGCGAAGTCAGCCGCACACAAGAGGATGGACGTGTGGTTCCCTCTGTGTGAAATCCTAGAGCGGGCGGGCCTGGGGCACAGCCTGTGCGACCAGCCCCCAGAGATGTCCCTGTCCCAATCCCACAACCCGTGACTGTTCCCTTATGCAGGACGGCAGATGTGATTCAACCAAGGCCCCTGCCGTGGGAAGAGTATCCTAGATTGTCCGCGTGGGCCCAACTTACAGGAGGGAGGCGGGAGGGTCAGAGTCAGAGAGGGAGAGGTGACAACAGAAGCAAGAGGTTGGAGGGATGCGAGGCCACGAGCCAAGGAACGCAAGCGGCCTGTAGAAGCTGGAATAGACTCCTGGGAATAAATGGGAAAAAAAAAAAAGCCGGTTGGAAAAGGCCACGAGGTACGATTCCAACTATGTGACATTCTAGAAAAGGCCAAACTGTGGAGACAGTGAAAAGATCAGCGGTTGCTAGGGGTTAGAGAGGAGAAAGGCATGAGTAGACAGAGCACAGAGGATTTTTAGGGTAGGGAAACTATTCTGTATGATACTATAATGATGAATACATGTATTCATACCTTTGTCAAAACACATAGAATATACAACACCAAGAATGAAGCCTATGGGCTTTGAATGATAATGATGCATCAATGTATTAATATGTTCATCGATGGTAACAAATACACCACTGTGGTGCAGGATGTTGATAGTGGGGGAAGTTGCGCATTTGTGGGGGCAGGAGGTATATGGAAACTCTCTGTACTTTCCGTTCAATTTTGCTGTGAACTTAAAACTGCTCTAAAAAATAAAGTCTATTTTTTAAAAAAAAGTATAAGAGGTTATCACCGTTTAAATTTGAAAAGAAGGGCCAGGCACAGTGGCTCATGCCTGTAATCCTAGCATTCTTGGGAGGCCGAGGTAGGAGGATCGCTTGAGCTCGGGAATTCAAGACCAGCCTGAACAAGAGTGAGACCAGGTCTCTATTACAAGTAAGGCATGGTGGCGCGTGCCTGTAGTCCCAGCTACTTGGGGAGGCTGAGGCAGGAGGCTCCCTTGAACCCAGGAGTTGGAGGTTGCAGTGAGCTATGATCACATCACTGCACTCTAGCTGGGGTGATAGAGTGAGACTCTGTCTTAAAAAAAAAAAGAAGAATATAAGTGAAAAAAACACCATTGCATAGGATATAAGACCCTCTTTTCAATGATAATGGCTATAAAATAAAATATGTGTCTATGAACCTCTTTTATTTAAAGGCCGCCTCCTTCCTATGAAACTTTGCAGATAACTGTCAGAGGATACAGAGCTATAACATAGGTCAATCACCAGCCACACCACTGGCCGTTGGGAACTCCTTGAGCTTGTCAGTGCCAGAGGATGCTCAGCAGCATCTGGGTTGGACGGTCCCCAGCATGCTGTAGCTGCAGTGGAAATTGCCTTTTTCTGCTGTCATTCCAAGGAGCCTCATTTATTAACCTTGTGGTGTCTATGGCTCAATCTGTTGGGATTCTCAAAATGTTCATAGTGGATTTTTTACCTACTCCACCTTTCTTGTTCTTCTGGCCAAAATAACTCCCTTGAATGAAAAATCATCTGTTAAAAAGTGCAAATTATTTCCTGAGAAAGCTACCTCATTAGCCCTTACATATAGCTCAACAGAGCCCTTTGAAACAGCACAGGACAGGTCAATCTGGATGTGGATAAAGGAAGGAAGAACCTAAATATTAGAGTCCCCTTATCCCAAACAAGTAAAATAGGCGAAGTGGGGCACTGCAGTATGAGGACCTAGATGAAG
>CAUYSK010057542.1:0-46421 GCA_963575035.1 Avahi laniger
ATGTGCACCACCCAAATGATGGACATATTTGAAACTCGGACTTAGGGAGGGAGGTGGGGGCAAGGGCAACATATGTAACAGAAACATCTGTACCCCCATAATATGCTGAAATAAATAAAAAAAATTTATGTAAAAAAAAAATGTGGCCATGGAGTTAGGCTGATTTTGAGAGACATGATTGAAGAAGATAGCTTAAAAAGGTTAGGGTTAGCCTATGGCATGCTGGTGAATGAAGCAGCAGATAAGGAGTTGTGTTCAGGGTGGGTCAACACAGGCTGGTGATTATAGTCTGTCATGAAAAGGCATAAACTGAGGCAAAGTGACTAGTGTCAGTAAGTCAGAATGACAAGGGAAATTTCCCAGCAATCAAAGACTGTATTGGCCATAGATAGAGAATGCATTGTGTTCCATCAGATCTGGCAGGGTTTTAGCATGAGATAGTTCAGTACTCTGGATAGCTCCCTGCTGATTCTCCTCAAAGCTCAAACTTGGTCAGAACTCTCTGGTTCTTAAAGGTGATTAAAATATGTTGGCCAAGTTTAGTCTCCAGAGACAACATGTATAATGGAAACACTACCAGACAGGTCCAGAGTCAACTGTTAACTACCATTTTCCCACTATATAATTTCGTACAAATTACTTAAGTTCAGTCTCAGTTTGTTTTTCATGAAAAATGGAAACCATGAGGCATATTTCACAAGACTGAGAATTAAATGGCATCATGTTTGTGGGAAGGTATCATGTTCATTCATTCATTGCACAAAAAGGTATTAGCAACTAACTTGTACCAGATACTGTTCTAAATACTGGAGATATAGCAGTGAAAAAGAGAGACATTTTTGCCTTCATGATGTTTACAACCAGCGCAGATACCAATATCAAGTAAATGATTGGCGAACATTATCATTCCACGTGGGTATACCAGTACCAAGTAAATGATTGGCTAACATTATCATTCCACGTGAGTATGTGTTATGAAGCTCTCATACTAATTCTTGCTGGCCTAAAGCCTAAATTTTAATGGATCATATGGAGAAGACACAGTGTGGGCCCAAGCAAGGTGGGAGATCAGATAAGAAACACCTTTATTAAGTTAAAAATCCTTAAAGGACAACACCAACATTAGGTGAATCAGAAGAAATAAAATACACTCTGTGTAGGGAGATGCAGAGGCTAAGTGTTCTATATCATCCTTGGCTCCAGGTACAATGAGAAAAACAAAAAAATTTAAAATATAATCCTTAGAAGTCCCGTCCATAAACCCATATGCATAGCAGATTTTAAAATAGAAGTATTACACAACTCCAAGTCAAAGTTTTAAAGTGTTCTTGAGATGTTAGTGTCCGTAGATCACCAACAAGAACAAAAACAAATCATCTGTGAAGTAACTTAAACCAAATAAGGGCCCCCAAATCACCAGAGATAAAGGCTCAAGGAACATGAGCTAACAATAAAACAAAAACTTCTAAATATATGATAAAACCAGGTGCCAGGAGTAAGAATTAGAAACAACAGACTACATAGTTAGACCTATACAGATAGCTGAGATTATAAATATCAGATATAGAATATAAAATAAATATGTTTGAAGAAAGAAAAGAATAAAAGTATGTAGAAGGAACAGAGATTTTTAAAACTGTTCAGTAAAATTGAAAATAACATGCAACTTCTAGAAACAGAATAGAAATTAGAAACGTTATTGCTTCTCAGACTTTTGGCTAAGATTAAACATAGAAGTGAACTGAACTTGAAATGCAATGAGCAAAATAAACACCATCATTAGATCCAGCTTCTAAGAAAATGAGTGAACTGGAAGACAGATCTGAAAAATTTACCCAGAAAGCAGAGGGTAGGAAATAGAAAAAAAAAAAAAAAAGAAAGAAAGAAAAAGAAAGAGATTGGGAAATGTGGAAAATAGAGTAAGAACCTTTAAAATATTAATTTTAAATTAATATTTTAGAGTTCCAGAAAGAAAGAATAAAGACGATGGGAGACAGAAAGATTAGAAGAGGTAGTACCTGAAAATTATTCAGAATTTATGAAATATGTCAATTCTCACTTTCTGGAAAACCAACAAAATCACATGCAAGATAAATAAAAATAAATTTTTACCTATACACAACGTAGTTAAACTGTAAGATACCAAAGACAAAGAGAACTTCTAAAAGCAGTTGGAAAGGGCAGATTGAAAACAAAAGAAATGACAGATGATTCATAGATTAAAATTTAAGAACAATAAGGAAAGTCAGACACATGTGGAATAGTATATTTATCCTGAAGATGCAGGGGAAAAAAAGTAATTGAACACTAAAATATCATATCCACTAACTATCTTTTAGGAAAGAGAGAAAATAAAGTGTTTTCAATGTTTACTTCCAATAGAGTCATGCTGAAGGAATTTTTTAAGGTGCATTTGAAGGAAAGAAAAATGATCCTGAGAGAAAGGTTTGAAATGTAAACATAATGAACAATGAAATAGTAAATATGGAGTAAACCCAAATAAACCATAGCTGTATAAAACAATAAAATAATATCTAAGCTGTGGAATTTATAAAATTATGATGAAACTAAAATACAGAAATATTATATAAGTCAGGAGAAAATTATTTGTAACTAAAATGGTCTAATCTTCATTTCTGGGGTGAGTAGAAAAAACATATTAAGAATAGAATTTCTTAAGTTAAATAATATGTTGAATTTTCTAGGGTACCCACTAAAGAATAGAATAAAATAGAATGCATATTCAAATAATATAAAGGAAAGAAAAAAATAACCAATAGGGTGAGAAAATAATTCTAGAAAGAATAAATAATATTGTAACAATTCATCCAAATTATTTCACCAATCACAATGGGTGTAACTATTAATATCACAAAAAGTATATAAGAACCTCATAGAGAAAATTACAAACTGTTACTAAAAGACAGTAGAAAACAACTAAGAAAATGCACAAAGATGTCATATCTTCCCATATTGATCTATAGGTTTAAATATCTATAATTAAAATCGTATTTTTTTGTGGAAAATGCAAGCTGATTACAAAATTTACAGCAGTCCCCCTTTTATCCATGAGGAGATATGTTCCAAGATCCCCAGTAGATGCTGAAATTGAAGATAGTACTGAATCCAATATATCTACTATGTTTTTTCCCACAAATACATACCTATGATACAATTTAACTTATAAATTAGGCACATAAGAGATTGACAATAACGGATAATAAAATAGAACAATTATAGCAATATACTATAATAAAACTTATGTAAATGTGGTCTCTCTCTCTCTCAAAATATTGTATTATACTGCATGGTAGGCCCCGTACCCTTATCAATGGTTTTGCTTTCCGTGGTCTCAGTTACCTGTGGGTCAACCAAGGTCTGAAAATATTAAATGGAAAATTCCAGAAATAAATAATTCATAAGTTTTAAATTGTGTGCTATTATGGCCATTCTGAGTAGTGTGATGAAATCTCATGTTGTCCCAGGACATGAATCATCCCTTTGTCTAGCATCTCTATGCTGTGTATGCTACCCACCTATTAGTCACTTCCCAGCACTCTGGACTTTCATTGCAGCACATGTATGTAAGTAACCCTTATCTTACTTAATAATGTCCCCAGAAAACAAGAGTAGTGATGCTAGCACACTGTTATAATTTTTCCATTTTATTATTAGTTATTGTTATTTTCTTACTGTGCCTAATTTATAAATTAAACTTTATCCTAGGTATGTATGTATAGGAAAAAATACAGTATATATAGGATTTGGTACTATTCTTGGTTTCGGGCATCCACTGGGGGTCTTGGAATATCCTCCTTCTATAAGGGGTACTACTGAACTCACCTATTTTTGGACTGAGGTTGACCACAGGTAGTTGAGTCCTGTAAAGAGAAACTGTGGACAAGGGAGAGCTACTATGTACAGAAGGGTAAAAAGCCAAGAAAAGTCAAGAATAGTCAAGATGGGACATGTCCTGCCAGATATGAAAACTTTAATAATGCTACTATAATCAAAATTGTGTACTGTTGACACAGGAATAGACAAATATCTCAATGGAAAAGAATGAAGAAACCAAAACCAGACCTATCTAAATGTAGATTGTTAATATATGGAAGAATTACTATTGCAAATCAGTTGGGAAAGGAATGCCTATTCTTTTTAGGAAGTGAGAAAGGAAAGAAGGAAAGAAGGAAGGAAGGAAAGAAGGAAGGAAGGAAAGAAGGAAGGAAGAAAGGGAGGGAGGGAAAATTCACAATCATTGTCATGTTTATTCATTCTGTTCTTTTTGTATCTGGACTATGTCTCCTTGATTCTGCCTCTTCAGTGAAACCTTTCTTAACTCTCTCAACTCAAAGCAATCTCTCCTTTTTTAAACATACATGGAATGAATGTGGCAGTTACTTTTCTCTTCACACGTCTCAAGTACCTACAGTCTATCCTTTTGTTCATTAAAAAGAAATGGGTGGACATTTAATGCCCTAATAGAGAGGGGGTAGGGTGAAAAAGAATTTGAATATCTAGGGGCTCATTATTTTTGGACAAGAACATATATGAACTTAACAGGAATGTAGGAGTTAAAATATCTGAATGCCAGAGTTTTACTCACTTCAAGTTCAACAATACAAAGCATGGTATTTACAGCTCAACTAATGAGTCCCCTAATTTGTGATAAATAAAAATATTCAACACATACAGTTAAATTATAAATTAGATATTGTAGGCACCTGAATAGTAACAAAAGAGAAAAAAATTTCTGTGCTTAAAGTATTTATGAGCTAGTGGGGACTAAGACATGATTATAAGATGAAATAATGTAAATGCATAAAATGGCACAAAGTACTGTGGCTTTTGGTGAGGCATGGGTGAGGATGGACTAGCCCCAGAAAAGGCTTCTTCATGACATGATGAAGTAATTGAGATAATTACTAAAGGCTAATTAATATTTTGACAAGATGGGGATGGGGGGTCAAGGTTAAAAAAACAAGATATAGTGATAGGTTGACAGTAGGTTAAATATGGAGTTTGTATGGGAAATGGTGGAACTTCTGTTTTGTCTATAGTGTGCCCCATGAGAAATGTTGTTGGCATTTTATGCAGGATAATTTTTTATTTTGTGGGATTTTCCAAAACATTGTAGGAAGTTCAACATTCAAGCTCCAGCCCGTTAAATACCAGTAGCACCTTCTTAGTCATTGGAAATACCAAAAAAATAAAATGCCTCATATAGTTCCAAAAACCCTAGGACGCATTTGAGAAGAGGGAGAGTGATACTATCACTCTTTGCTTTGAACCATTGGACCCTATGATGGAAATGTGTATCACTGATGACATTAGACTCCAGAATGAAATAACTTCACTTAATTTTAGAGGCAAAAAAGAATTATTGAAGGTTTTAATTCAGGTAATATAATCGGAGTTCTACATAAGGAAGATTATGCTGCCAGTAGAAGGTTCAGTGGATTAGGGCACGGCGGAGCTGGAACAGGAGAGATTTTAAAGATGTTGCAAAGGCTGGGAAGCAGAGTGGTCAAGGTTGGATATTATATGGACTGGGGGTCAACTGTGTGTGTGGGAGTGTATGTGTGTGTGTGGTGTGTGAGTTGGAGCCATGGGATTTATGAAATCACAAGGAAACCCATGGAGAAGAGAGAAGCAAACTGTGAGAGAATTTACAATAGTAATGAACATGGTGTTGAAACTGCTGATTGTGGTGAGTTGCCGAGGGAAAGAAGTTAGGGTTGAAGAAAGAAGTTAAGAATTGAACAAAAGACCTTCTATTAAAAGGACATCTGCACTCGAATGTTTATAGCAGCACAATTCACAATTGTAAAGATGTGGAAACAACCCAAGTGCCCATCAATACATGAGTGGATTAATAAAATGTGGTGTATGTATACCATGAAGTTCTACTCAGCCACAAAAAACAATGGTGATCTAGGACCTCTTGCATTATCCTGGATGGAGTTGGAACCCATTCTACCAAGTGAAGTATCACAAGAATGGAAAAACAACACCGCATGTACTCACCATTAGATTGGTATTAACTGATCAACACTTAAGTGCACCTATAGTAATAACATTCATCAGGTGTTGGGCAGATGGGAGGGGGAATGGGGATGGGTATATACACACCTAAGGGGTGCAGTGAGCACAGTCTGGGGGGATGGACACGCTTGAAGCTCTGACTGGGGGGGGGAGGAGAAAGGGCAATATACACAATCTAAACATTTGTACCCCCATAATATGCTGAAATAAAAAAAATTAAAAAAAAGAATTGAAAGAAAAGGGAACATTTGGGGAGCCTGAGGGAATTATCAGTACAATGAAGCATGTGAGAAAAGTGGCAGATTAAAGAGGGGAGTATTTGACCTGCAATGAGAAGGAGGAGACGTGGCCACTGTTAACTAGTAAATATCCTGCTCCACAGCAGCGAATCCATGCGATCTCGTGGCCACTCTCCTTTCTTCATTCCTCCTGGGAACATCAGTTCCATGGTGCGATCATCTTACATAATCGCTGTATCCAGAAAAACTATGTGTAAATTAAAATTTTATGTTATATTCAACTTTTATAAGTTGAATTGCATTCTAAGTGCACTAGGGAAGCTTTCTATTTAAGGAAATTCTTTGATGGACCCTTTTGTAGTGTGAAAGATTAATTCCAAGTGTATCTGTTTTGCACTTCCAAATTCTGGGTCCCTGGTTTTCTTCTCCTGGACGGCTAACTAGGTCATAGCATTCTATTCTCAGAGCCAAGCCCCACACAAACACTAATTGGTTTTCACATCTGAAAGGTTGAGTATCACTTTGTCATTTCTAAATTTACGTGATGTAATCCATGCACAAGATGGGAGATTTCATACCTTGTGGGAGGAGCAAGTGCCACATGCTTAGTTTTCCAAATATATCTAGAAACACAAAATATTTTAAAAGAGGCAGAACTTCAACAGTGCCTTTCACAATCTCAGATTTTATCTTTTTGTCATTTCAGTAGGAAATAGCGAATTCCTATTATCTGTAGAGAAAATCTCTGACATAATTTCCCATCTCTAAATTTATTTTATGAAGAAAAATAATAATTATTAGAAACAAATATACAAACAACCAAAAACCATATCAAATCAAGTATTACAAAATTCCAAACTACAGGCTGTGAACTTTATCATCAAAAATTGAAAAATAAATGCACCGTTTTTGAGACATTGTTGAGGGGTCCCATGTCCATACATTGGTAAGAATTACAGGGCAAATCTCGTACCCATTTTTCAAAATCATAATTCCATACTAAAAATTGTACTTTAGCTGTGTAACTTGAATGAGAGATGGTTAGGAAGCTCAAAGATCAGAGGTTACTGGTACATTGCAAGGACTTCTGGGAGAGACCATGCAGGTAATCAGCCTTCATAACGTTCCCCTTTGCTCAGAGCCGCTATTTCACCTTGGCTTTCACTTTCCTCTTCCATTCATCCCATCAGTTGTGTCCTCTCCTACAGAATGCCTGGCCAGCAGGTTAGCATTGTACCATTCTCCTAAAGGTTCACGTATCTGGATGTATATTGGAATCACCTGGGAAACTAACACATTCTGATGCCTTGATGCCACCCCTGTGGATTTTGGGTTAATTGGTCGTGGGAGTTGATATTTGTACAAGTTCCCCAGGTTATTCTAATGTGTAGCCAAAGCTGAGAACCACTGTCTTGCAGGCTGTTAAACTTTCCCTGCTGGACTTAGTCCCTCAATTCTTGTAACCTTGGGTTCTTTGACTTTAAGAACCTATTAATCGTTGGTCTCACTTCCTTTGCCTTCATGTACACAATCTGGAAAGGTAGGTTTTGGAGGAGTAACTGAATTCATTCCCAGATTTACTTCCAGAACTGCAAGAACCCCAGAAAATACAAGTATTTGCAAAATATATCAAGCTTCTGGAATATGCCACCTCCTGTGCCAGAGAAACTCAGAAAGCACAGATGAGTCCTAGGTGAGAATCCAGCTCTGCCTCCTACTTGCTTTCCATTAACTTCAGAAAGTTGCTTACCCTTTCTGAGCCTCAGTTTCCTCAACTATAAAAATTGAAATACTGATTTCCTAAGGCTTGATCAGATGCCTATTCAAAGTGTTTAAAACAGTGCCCAGTATGCTCAGCAGTGATAGTTATTTAAATGGAAAGAATGGAGAAAATAGTTAAAGCCTATTCACTGATTAAGCTCCAAGTTGACAGTAAGTATAATTTATTCAGCCAATTTATCTAATTCTTTATTTTTTATATACTAAACAAATATTTTTTACTTATTGACTTTATGCCAATCATACTGCTAGATACTAGGGATACAGTAATGGATAAAACAGACTTAATTCCTATCTTGGCACATTATTACAGCTTAGCTAAATGGTTTACTTATTTCTGGAGTTGATTTTAAGCAGTCCAAAGGTTGAGCTTGCCAGAGGGATGGTACAACTAACAAACTGACCTTCAATTCACTTGCATGACAAACACACAGGGATGTGCTATGCTCCTAAGAGAATCTTACACCTGACAGACAAACACTTATCAGAGTTCCATTAACAGTCGTGAAAGGCCAGAAGACTATACAAAACTTAATGAGAATATCAAAGAGAACATCTCAAAAAACCTGATGGGTTTTTCACCCAGTTCAGGCAGTTTCTTTTTTAATTAGCAGTGGCATACCTAGTACCTATCTAGGTTCTTGAAGGCCAGAGAAGCTGTTCCGTCCACCTCCAATTCACCCAACTGGGAGTGCAGCCATACCTTCCGCTCTATGTAGCAGTCTTCGTGTTATAAATTCTGTGACTTAACGACATTATTGGAATTGTATTCTTTGCTTGTGTCTGCTGGCATCCTTCAATCAATTACTGTCACTACTATGACAATAGTGTCTCTCCTTATAACAATCCTAAGAGCTGATATTATTATCTGTATTTTACATATAAGATTTAAATAACTTGACCAAGGTCATTGAGCTAGTAAATGGCAAAGCCAAGGTTTAACCTCAGATCTGTCTGATTCCACAGCTCATTCTCTCAACTTGTCTCAACTGAACAAACCTCAGGTGACTGTGCTTTGGAAATATCAAAATATGACTGTTCTGAGAAATAATTTTAAAAACTACAAGTAGAGAGTAAGAAGACTAGATGGAACTAGAAGATGATGATGTGACCAAACCTAATCTAATCTTGGCCTATGGCCTCCTTATGAAATTATTATACATGAGAGACTGAAATCCAATAAAGATTGTGTCCAGTTTGGCTGGTTATCAATCAAACCTGCTGATACTTAATTTTATGACATTCCATAGATTAGAAGATTCGTGATTCAGATTCTCATCTCTTCATAGCTACAGCTACAACTCTTGTCAGACCAGGAATATATTAATAATAACTACAGCTAAAAAAGCAACAATAACAATTTGTAGATTGTGTAAAACCCTTGCTAACTCCAGACAATTTTTCCCACTTTCCAGATATTAAGAACATTTACTTTGCCAATGGAATGTGTGAGTGGGTATGCACATGTACGTATGTGTGTATGAGTGCATGTGTAACTGGGCTCATGTGCAAATGTTCTGGAGTTCGTGTGGAAGAAGAGAGATTTTTAAACCAGTCTTTTCTGGTTTTCCATGGGTTGGGAAATGTGCCTCTACAGGGGATCTATCAAACTCACAGTGACTGCCTTCTTTGCTCCCCACCCAGAACAGAGGCCCCTGGAAGCCATGTTTATGTTAATGAAATGTGATCCCATCCCCACTCCAACCACATTTGCTTAGACGGAGATGGTCATTTAATCCAAAAAGGGCCAGTCACATTCTTTCTCACAGTAGACTGCATTTTTATTCCTAATTTATTATGCATCTGATATCTATGCCTTTTGCCACGTGACTTGGTGTTCTTCCCACTAGAGATCAAGTATATTTTTCCTCTCTATTGATGTTGGATTTAGCCATGTGACTCACCAGTGGAATGTCAGAGGACACAACTTGAGCAAGGCTTTAAATACGCATGTGAGTTGGGCTTGTTTTCTTAAGTTCCTAGCCTTTGTCTATGAGAAGAACATGCGGCAGGTGGTGTGTTCTTTTACCTGCTCACCAAGGAGGGTAAGAGACATGTGGGGCAGATCTGGACACAATCTGTAGCTCAGAGTTAAGCCTACCCAAAACCAGTCCTCAGACACATAAGCAAGAAATAAATGCTTATGTTTGTATATCCCTGTATTTTGGGATGTGTTATCATATAGGATTATTATAGTAATGGGTAACTGATACATCTCTCCTTGAAACTTTCACAATTATGCTGAGAGACAAAGAAACTGCTTATTGGGGACTGCAGCATGTAGATGGCAGAGCTTGGTATGGAAAAATGCTGATTTATTTTTCTCTTTTTCTGACTTATCCCTTTGCTTAATTGTGTGTGTGTGTGTGTGTGTGTGTGTGTGTGTGTGTTTCCATCGAGGTAAAGTTCACACAACACAAAATTAATCACTTTAAAATGAGCAATTCAGTGGCATTTAGTACATTCACAATGTTTTATAATTATCACCTCTATCTAATTCTAAAACATTTTTATCACCCCAAAATAAAACCTGGTGCCCATTAAGCAGTTACTCCCAATTTCTCTCTCCTCTCCAGCACCTGGCAACATCAATCTGCTTTTTTTTTTTATGGATTTACCTATTTCTATAGACCGGATTGTGTCCTTCCTCAAATTTATTTATCGAAACTTTAATCTCCCACGTCACTGTATTGGAGACAGAGCCTTAAAGGAGGTAATTAAGGGGCTTTAAGGACATAATTAAGGTTAAATGAGATCATAAGGGTAGATCCCTGATACAATAGAACTGAGGCCCTTATAAGAATATGAAGAGAAACAAGAGCTCTCTTTATGCCATGTGAGGACGCAGAGACAAGGTAGATTTCTGTTAGCCAGGAAAAGAGCTCTCACCAGAACCCAATCATGCTGGCATCCTGATCTTGGACTTCTAGACTCTAGAACTGTGGGAAAATAAATTTCTGTTGTTTAAGGCCATCCAGTCTATGGTATTTTGTTATGGCAGCCTGAGCTAATACACCTATTCTGGATATTCATATAAATAGGGTCAAAACTCTGTGACCTTTCTGTCTGGCTTCTTTCACTTAGCATGTTTTCAAGGTATATCCATGTTGTAACGTATAGCAGTATTTTATTCCTTTTTATGGATAAATAATATTCTACTGTATAGATACCACATTCTGTTTATCTATTCATCTGTTGATGGACATTTAGGTTGTTGCCGCCTTTTGGCTATTGTGAATATTGCTGCTATAAAAATTTTGGTTCTCAGATCCTCAATGCTATTTCCTGGTTCCAACACTGGAATTCTTCCTTGAATTCCATAAAATATCCCGAGAATACATTCCATAAATTCCTTTTATTGTTTTTGAATAGATATTTCTTACTTAAGCTAGAATTACTGGCTATGACTTACAACTTTGAGGACCTAAACTAACAGAGAATAAAATTTCTAGTTATTGATCATAATATTGTAAGAAAAAATGGTCTCAAAACTCCTCTTTCAAGTTTTCTGGAGAGGTGGTTAATCCGTTGTTGATAGTAATATCAAATCAGGTGACTGTCTTGATAAGATTCTGGAATATGGTTTTACTGTGAGACTATTAATTAAATTATCACTTACCTTTGGGACCAGGCAGCATAGGACCTCGAATTTAGAGCATATTCCAATTCAAAACGACTCCTTAATGCTGCCACATGGCTCCTGCTAGGCCCTCCCCGGCTCACCAGGCAATCGGAAGAAGAGGAAGGTGAGAGAGACCCGCTGCTGTTACTCGAAGCAGGAGACATCAGCTGAGTGAAGGAGAGGCAGTTTCAATCGTTTAATACATCCAATAGGTGGAAAGGAGTAAAATGGAATATAGATTTATTTCGAATTTCTATCCTAGGATTTCTCATATTTTAATTTCTATTCATTTCAGCTTGCTTCTGGCTTTTCCTTTTAGCCTCTAATGGCAACACCTGGCTAGCTTAATTTACTTTTTTGACCCAGTTCTATGCTGAAAACTGGCTTGTTAAACATATGCTCATCTTTCTGAAAACACAGTAGGCCCAAATCAGATTCATAAAATATATTTAGAAGGTTATTATTCAAAGATCAAAAGATTCTTCACTATGGCAATACGATACATGGCAGAGTTCCTTTAAAATCATAGCTAAAATGATTCCCTTTATATGGAATAATTCCCTTCACATAAAATAGATTTACACACTTTTTCAAGAATATATCCATTTAATAAGGTGAAGGATGCTTTAATGTCTGGCAAGTGTTCTCCCATAGAGAACAAGGCCAATCCCTTTGCCACATGATAGTTCTTCAGATGTTTAAAAACAGCTATTGGACTCAGCCCGATTTTATCTCTTCTGTGATAAGCATCCCCGGTTCCTCCAATTTGTTCTCATGTTACATGATTTTCAATCCATTCACCCTTCTGGTCTCTCTTCCCTAACATGTGTGTCCTAGTTTTAATTATTCCTTTAAAAAGATTAGAGATACAACTGGGTGCTATTTTGTTTGGCCATCTCAGACAGGAATGACCATGCTTTTATTCAGTAGCAAAATAGCCACTTCATATTCTAAATCCTAATGAGCTTGTTATCCACTAACATTCATGGTGCTTCTAAACCATTTGATACCTTTATTATTGTTTCTTTGGCTCTGGTGCAGGACACTGTATTTATTCCTGTTAAATTTATTCTTATTAGACATGTCCTGTTACTTCATCCTCCAAGATATTGTAGAGTCCTGCTTTCAAATGTTTTCTGTCCCTCTGAATTTTATTATCTGTACATGTTGGGAGTAGCTCCCTCTTGACCTTGGTCTAAGCCATTGACTGAAAAGTTGAAGAGAAGAGAGGATAGAGCCTTACTGAACTCTGTAAATCAAGCCCCTTTAGGCTGATTCTGGTCATTATTTAGTGCAACCAGTCCAGTGAACTCTCTTTGCATATAGCCCATTCATCCTCTCTCCTGAGTGGGAGAATATACTACAAATCTTGATCATTGCAACAAGATAAGCTAGTTTAGCAGATCCTACCATTGTCCCTATTTCCAGAATACACAGCCAGATCCAGGGGATATATCCTCAGGCTAGGAGCAATCTTGGCCAGTCAAACACAAAGGTTTAAAGTGAGAGGATATTTTCAATTTAAGCCTTGAAGGCATCTCTTAAAGCCCAAGGCCTCTAGCAGATGCTTTTGTCCACAGGGACTGCTGAGGCCCCATCAAACTTACTACTAGGTTTCTCCACTTTCTGTAAATTTCAGGACCTAAGAGAAGGGAAAGAAGGTTTTATGTCTAAAGACTGAAGCTTTCTTCGACACAAGAGACCTCCTCTTTAGAAGTTCCAGGAATGAGTCATGAGACAGAGCCAATTTACTGCAGGCTGCAACTGGAGACCTGGAACTCTTCCAATAAACTAGGTTCCAGTGACTTTCAGTTGAGAATTTTGTTTCTTAAGGAAAGAAGACTTCCCTTGCATGGTCCCACTCTGAGGTTTAGTTGTGCAATCTCAGGTTGATGCTGTCCCTTCCCCATTGCCACCCCTTTCCTCGATACGTAGATATATACGTGATCCCATGTGTGTGATGTCTGGCTTCCTCCTCCAGTAACACTCATTTGCATTTGAGAACATATTACTTTTGAATTAGCGCTCATGTTTTAGCTTTCTTGCTTATTTTCAAATGCTCTCTCCTGACCAGGTATATAGAAAATCAAGGCAATTATAAAGAAAATTAAAGCAAATGGCTCCTTGATATTAAGGGAAGAAAATTCTATTAGCCTGATTACCAACATATATCACTTTATTCAGCGCATGTGTAGTGTGAAAGCCATGCCTTCCAATTAATTTATGCATGTGTTTTAGTGATAATTTTTCCTTTTCTTATTGAACATAAGTAGACAATGGCTTAACATTTTTGCTTAACATTTCTCTATATGTAGAAATTTCTATATAGAAAAAAATATTTAAATACTTTCTAATATATTGTTATACTTTCAATTGTTACTTCTCAATTTTTGAAGCTGAGCATGACTGTGTCAATTGCCTGCCTGATTATTTGTTGAAAGGGCCCAAATTCACTTTGAATTTGCCTTTGCCCCTGTAGATGCAGCCAATTCTGATCCACCCCCCCCCCCACAACCTCGCGGAGGAATTTAATGAATAGGGTAATATGAATGGAGTTATGGACTCTCCTAGTAACTTTTCATAAGTACCGTCTCACCTACATCCCTGACATCCTTGGATATTCAGGGCTCTTTTATGGACACATTTCAGAAGGTAAAGATTTTTTACCTCAATGTTGCAGAGACACTCTTCTAATTTCATAACAACTTCAGAAAACTCGGGTCTTCCCTGTAAATAGAAAAAAGAACTTTTTTTCCCCTAAGAATAAAAGGAGGGAAACTCTCTCTGGATTTTAAAATTGGGTATTTGCATTTGTAAAGAATGAGATTAACAATAAAGTATACTTTTATTTAAAATACTCATGTATTGAAGTGTTAATTGAATGTTCATTTGCTGTTCATGGAGGGATGTCGAGTCTCCTTCTGATAAGAGTTTTAAGTCAGAATTTGCAACTACATTCAGATAATGAAATAGTGAAAAAGCTTTAATTAGCTTTGCATGTTTTAAAATGGCAGGCTCTCCTCCTCAAAATGAAAGAATAAAAGTGAATACTAAAAACTATTAACTGTCTCAGTGCCTTATAATGTACTGCACAGTGTGTCTGTAGGAAAGGAACTGTTAAAACTAATTTTATGATTATAATAGATTCACTTTTGAAAAGATCATCTCAGATTCAAAACTAAGATCATGATAGAAACCTCATGACAATGCCATATTTTAGGGTTTAAGATAAGCTTTTTATTTTTAAAAACTGCCATTAACGATATTGTCCTTGATGAACCTCTGTGTCAGATGAGATTGGTTTTTAAAAAAGGCATTTATTGTATTCTGATTTTATTTCAGGTTTTGTTCTAGTTGCAAGAGATATAAAAACGATTATGGGAAAAATTCTTGAAATTTTAGAAAGTGTTGGCCTTTTTTGAAGAAATTATATGCCCCCTTTTGTCAGATCCTAAGGACTGTATATCCTACTCATTTCACTCACTTTCACTGCCAGGAGGTGAAGAGCCTAATTTAACATTCAGGCACAGTAACCAACTAATTTAGATTCTTAGAAGAACAGTTTCTCCCTTAATATCCAGCCCTCCCCTGAGGACACTGCTTCCCCCAGAGCCCTCTCAAGTGGAAGCTGTTTCCTCTCACATACTCCTTGTACCTCCAGGGCGGTCGCTGGAGACGGCAGTGGGGTGAACCAGGACCTCTGGCTTCCTTGCTGTCACTGCTACTTCCAGTGGTTTCTCCAATGAATACCACCAGCTTGTCAGGCTACACCATCCAGTGTGGAGTCACTCTCCCTTAGGTTTTAAGGACCAGCTCACTGTCATGCACTCTAACCCTACTCTTAGAATCGTTACAACAGCCTGTCCTCTGGGCTCCTTTGCCTCCTCTTCTCCAATGAGTTTGTCCTGCCATCTTCCTTAGTCTCTCAGCTCCAAGGTCATGCCCTTGCCCCTGTCACTTCCAATGCCTGCAAACCCTCCCTATTATCCAACCCTTCTGTCTTCATCACTCCCTGGGCTCCATCTCCTTTCTCTCTAGCTCAGTTCTAGAAACGTGACTCCAACAATCTCTGACCACACTGGTACTTACAAGCCATTTTACCACTTTAAAAATAACAAAAACAAAAGCTTTTTACTGTTAGCATTTTCAGATATGCTCTGAAGTAGATATTATTCTATCGATCTATCTGTCAATCATCTACCATTTCCCCTATTCTTTCTGCTCATCTCATCTTTTCCCTGTCACTCACCTGATTTTCTCATTTCACCCTTACCTACCTTAGATCTCACTGGCAATCATTTCCAATTATCACTCCCTTCCACACAGCCTTAACTCTGTTGCCTTATCTTGCATTTTGTGCACTTGAAAAAATTGCAACCTTGATTAAATCCATCCTGTCCGGTCTCACTTCGAGATCATGACCCCCTAACCTCAAGTGCACCCTCGCTACTGCCCAGAGAACCCATTACCTATTCCTAGCCCACTCACTCTCTCACACTCCAGATGGCTGTTTTGTGCCGTCTCACCTCTCCTCAAACCTCCGGCTCCCACTGTGATATTGACCCACTCACCTACGTCCAAACCTACATAATCTGCCTTCACCTTTGTTTCTATGGATGAACTTTGCCTGATTCTATCTGAAGCCCACTCCTTCACTTGTGTGCTCCAACAATAATTTTCCCTTCTATTTTTTTACACTGTTGGCATTCCCTCTCTACTGTTTAATCCCTGCCAACATACAGACATACTATACATTCTCCCATCTTAAACACAAACAACAAAATAAAACCCTTGACTCTCCTTCAAGCTATTGCTCCATTTCTCTGTTCATCTTAAGAGCAAAATCGCTCTACAGTTGTCTAAATTTTCTGTCTCTAATTCCCCTGCTCCCATTTGTCATCCACTCTAATAAAGCTTTCTCCTATAACTCTCTGTTGAAACTGCTCTTGTCAAGGTTACAAAGACTTTCTCATTGCTAAATTCAATGGTTAAGTCTCAATGCTCATTCCACTTGGCATAGCATTAAACACAAGCAATCATTCCTTTGTTCCTGAAACACTTTCTTTTTTGTTGTCTTTGAGGTCATCATTTTCTATTTGTTTTTCTGCACTCTCACTGGCTCCTTCTTAGACTCCTCTTTTTGTTCCATGGCTTTCCTTATCTTTAAATTTTGGATTGCCCCAGGACTCAGTCTTTGGGTCTCTTCACTGTGCTGTTTAGAGTTAATTTGTTGAGAAGTTAATTCAACCTCATGCTTTTAAAAAACAACTCCCAGATTTCTATCTCTAGATCAGTCCTCTCCTCTCAATTCTACACACATGCAATTGGTTGCGTTTATAGTCTTTCCATTTCAGTAAATAGCAGCAGCTTCCTTCTACTTACAGTGGCCAAAAACCGCAGGATGATCTTTGACTTTTCTATTTATCATACTTGCACCCAATTCACCAGCAAATTACATGGATCCTACCATTCAGAATCGGAATGTCCCAGTAGCTTATATTATATCAAACTTCCCATAGATAACAACTATCAACTCTGGACAAAATGTTAAAGACAGCTACCTGAAGGCACTGGAGTGTGAATGAAAGCAGGTAGATCCTGGAGGGCTGTCACTTAGAAGAAGGGAAGGGGATGGGGTAAGTTTTCTATTTTTTCTATAGCATTTAACCTGAGGGTAGACCATATATGCATTTTAGGAAACAGTTAAAATTCTGATGGTTTACTTGCTTGGAGAACCAGAGGACGGAATTCAAGAAAACCCAGAATGTATTAGCTATTGTTTTGTAACATATTACCACAAACTTAGTAGTTTAAAACAACACTCATTTATTATCTCACTGTTTTCACAGGTCAGGAGCCCAGTACAGGTTGGCTAAGTCCTTTGCTCAGGGTTTCGCCAAACTGAAATCAAGGTGTCAGCTGGCACTGTGACTCTCATCTGAGGCTCAGAGGCCTTTTTCAGGCTCATTGGTTGCAGGAAGAACTCATTTTCTTGTGGTGGTATAGCTTATGTCCTTGTTTTCTTACTAATGCTTGTCCAGGAGTGATTCTTGGCTTCTAGAGAATGCTCACGGTTGCTTGCCACAGGGACCCCTACAGTCCACAACACGGCTCTTCACTTTCTTCCTGGCCGGCAAAGCCTCATGTCTCTGACGTCTTCCTTGGTGACCAGCAAGAGAACATTCTCTGCTTTTAAAGGGCTCACCTGATTAGGTCAAGCCCACTCATGATAATCTTCATTTTGCCATATGATGGAAGTACTTATGGGAGTAATATCTCATCATATTCATAGGCTGTGCCCACGCTCAAGGGGAGGGGATTATGCATGGTATGTACACCGGAGTACAAAAATCTTGGCGGCCTCCTTGGAGTCATAGATAAGCACAAGAAAGTGAGGGGAGATATTGGAAGAAGAAGCCCTGGAATTTTTATGTAAACTCTGCCGAAATCTCTGGTTGATCCCCGGACGACACGTGCATGAGATAGACTCTAACCAGCTGGGTAGGGATAAAAGAAATGAACTGAGATCGGATCAGCTGCCCCACATGGGGCAATGTTCTTACTGTTTTCTCAACTGGAATGATCTGACTCTGATTCTCTGTCTACAGACATCCACCGCACTCTCAAGCCAATTCACAAGCCATATCCTTCTTAAAGCATCCAAGTGCTTCCACAAAATAATCATTCACTTTTATTCAGATTTACTTCATTCTGCCTTGTGTTATAGCTAGGTCTTTACATATCTATATCACCAGCTAAAAAGTGCTTTGAGGGTAAGTGATCATTTATTTACTCTTGTGCACCTAGCCTGTTCCACCAGATAGGTTGGAATTTGTTAAATTAAATTGCATCATTATAGTATTAAGTAAAACATCATCCAGAATCTGCTTACCTCTCATCCTTGTCTAAACTGCATCATCTCTTGCTTGTATCATTATAATTGCCTGCTTCTGTTCTTTGCCTGTTTAAATGTGTGTTCCCATACATTTGATCACAGTAGCCAAAGTGATCATTAAATATATACTTCAGATCAAGTAATGCCATTCACAAAGACCTCTGATTATTTCTCATCTTATTTGGGTAAAAAACCAAAGTTCTTGCATTTATCTGTAAGGCACACAACAACCTGTGCTTGCCATTCTCTGACCTACATTTCCTCTTGGGCACTCCCATCTGGCCATGACTTTCTCCTCCTGTAGAGCCCACCACACCCTCAGGGACTTGCACTTGCTATTTTCTCTGCAAGGACTCTCTAGTGCTTGCCCCTTCTCCAGCTTTTTGTTTAAATGTTACTTTATCAGAGAGTTTTTCCTTGGCCACCATATTTAGAGCCCCCTAACTAATACTATCTTCTCCTCTTCTTGTTTTATGTATTCCACAGCACTTATCAGCATATGACTTAGTATGTATTTTCATATTTGCTTGTTTATCGTTTCTATCCTTTCATAGAAGGTGCATTCCATGAAGGCAGGGGTTTGTTGTCTCCTGCTCTGTCCCTAATGCCATGAGCAGTGTCTCGAATGCAGAAGGTGCTCAATAAATACTTGTGGAATGAATAATAGAATTAATAAATTTTATGTTTTCTTTCATTTTATTTGTTTTCAAACTATCTTATTATATGGATAAAGGGTTTTATTGTAATCTGTTTCATGTTTTGGGTTTTTTAAATTATGGAATATTTTATATATGCATGGTCTTTTTTGAACATAAAATACAAATGATGTCCATATTTCATTGGGGAGTTGAAAAAGCATTAAAATAATGGTAAAATTTAACATTTAGTAAACACTTAGACATGACATTTAACCCGTATAATACTCCATACTATAGGCATTCATTATTAATTCTATTTTACACATGAAAAATTAGAAAATAAGAAAAATGAAATAATTTATTTAAGATCGTGTAGTCAGCAAAAAACAAGGAGAATTCACAGCTGGGTAGAGCTTATGATCTTAGTCTTGTCTTCATACTCTCTCCCTAAGTGTGGCCTTTAAATCTGTAAGGAATAATAATTCAATTGTAATTATGTAAGATTTAGTGCCTAAGATTAGCTTCTGCATATCAGAAAGAACACTGGATTGAAAGTTAAAAGACTTGGTTAAATACCTACTAGCTATGTGACTTTGGATGGTTTGTTAACCATTCTGAGCTTCATTTTCCTCAGCCTCAAACTGGGTTGCAAAATTAAGCGATCTAAATAAGATAATGTTTGTGCAAAAGCACTACAAACTGTAAAGTGTTTTGCAAAGTACTTTAATTTTTTTTAGTATTCTATAGTAGTGGGTGGGCCCTGGATGTGAACTCTGAATTTATAGTCTGAATTTATTTACGCTTTAACATAAATAAACAGTTTAAATTCTATGCAAGTTAAGGATTGTATCCATATTTACCTGGCATTTTATGAGAACAAAAAGGTGCTCATCGAACAGCAGAAATTACCAAAATGCCTCATGAGTTGTACATACTACAATCAGGGGTAATAAATGTCAACATTACCATATGCATTGCCCTTTCCTTTCCTTTCAGGTGGATGGCTCGCACTCTTTGCCATCATGCTGCGGTTGGTGGCAGCTTGCCCTGCGTCATGTGTGGTGTGCGCTAAAGATGTAACCCTCTGTCACCAGCTCACCTATATAGTAGGTAATAAAACTAATAACTCTAAAAAGCAGTGTTCAGTGTACCTGGCAAATTCATTGCCTTGCCTTTCATTGTACTGACTGCTCTCTGGGCTCAGCCTGAAAAAGGTAACCTTCTGAAGAGCAGGCTTTTATGGTGACCACAGAGACTGGTAACATTTTATTTTCCTGTTCCTGGTGGTCTCAGTCAAAACTATTTTAAGATCTTCAGAGGTAATTGAGATATTTTGCTATGGCAAAAGAATACCACCATTTCAAGCAGCTACACATTTAAAAAACAGACAATTTTAATTATATTTTTGTCCATGCTTTGTGCAGATTTGAACCCTACCATCACCAGCTGGAAGAAATATAAGTGTATCAGAAACCTGAACTGCAGTTGTTCAGCATTAGTAAGATTAACCGATGTACCAGCAAAACAGATTATTATCAAAGTGCATCTCGTTTTGAAAGTCTGGTCTTTTTTTATTGGTGGTAAATGAGCTGTAGAAATGTTAACAAGATACACTGCCTGTATTCATTACATATTGCTTGCTTAAGTCAACAATTTAATAAGACACCTTATTAACAAATTTGAGGAGAATGTGATTTACATCCTGATATCCAAGAGGAGATAAACAAGCTATAAACTCTGCCAATGGAAAATTCCCAGAAACAAACCTGAGGTAAGATAGAGCGGAAGACGATAATTTCTTCCATTTCTAAAATCCCTTGACTCTGTGAGAATTAGGAGGTAGACGTTATCGTCATCCCTGACAGGAGAGAGACGGCTTCAAGGCTAGTTGGTGTGTACACAGTTTCTGATCAGTACTGAAAACACTTGAACACTAAACTCCCACCTTCTAAAATGAATTTCTTGATTTTACTACATTTTTTTTTCTGATCAGAGATGGTTGATGTTGGTATGAAACAAGTATTTTTCATCTACATTGTTGCACCTCCGTTTCCTCCTTCTCATTTACAGAATGCCACGTTTGTGAAGTTAGATTTCATAAGCACAGAAATGTAAATGGATGACTTGTGAGTGGAGTTGCTGTCTAGTCCTAGACAAGAAGTAATTGACAGAAACAACAGCCTCTCCATTCAGAGTTGACAAATCCCTAAAGGACTGGGACCCATAAAAACAAAACTCCTCCATCCCATTTCAAAAACAATGATGAGAGGAATAAAATGCCAAACTTGCCAGAATTAATAGAATTCAAATAATTAATAATAAATGCTGAAAAAATTGCTATGATTTAACTTGCCTGTGCTGTGGGGATGGAAGCCATTCTTGCAAAAGAAGGCATTCTGAGAATCCTTTGTCTTTGACATTTTTTTATCTCTTTGTTTCAGCGATGCAGTCTGAATTTCCTAAGGGAATTGTGATTTGCTTCCCCCGTGGTTGACTGTTCTAATATCACCTGTAGACCTCCCAGTGACAATGGACTCCTCTATCCTTATGACACTGTCATTTGCAGTCAAAACAATTTTAGCATGATAAAGATGGGTTACAATAACTCCTGATTATAATACATCTTTATTGAGTTAAAATGCTTTGATTTCTAATGACAGAGCAGTGATAGCTCTGAGGTGATTATGGTGAAGGGATTTAACAGTTGGAAGCCCTGGGTACCACCTGTCATCACATGATGGACTTCATTGGAGGGAACAGATATTAGACAGGAGGCCAAGATGGCCCAGGCTATAATGAGAACCCCACTGACAGATCCTCGGGTTGTCTGGAGAGAATATAGATCCTTACCAAGTTGCCAACTTTTAGCCTGGAGCTAAAAAGCACAAACCAACGCTCCTTCTCACTCCTCCCGCCCCAACCCACACCTTTATGTTTGGGAGAAAAGATGATTGACTTCACAGCATAAATATATACTGCTAGTGGAAAACTGGTTAGGAAGCCCAGAAGCAGGCTCAGCTTTTAGGTGAATCTGTACTGGAGCTGCAGGGCTAGAGCAGGTCAGTACACAGCCTCCAAGGGAGGAAGCCCAAAGAGCCGCCTTCAAAATAACATCAATGAAGATAATCCCAAACACTGAATTAACTTTGACATCTAAACGAACAGATGGGTTTATGTTTCTCAAACAAACATGTCACAGCAACAAAGAATATAAAAATCCATCATTCTTATAAATAGTCAGCTTCCCCTTAAGTTTAGAAGTCAGAGAATCATTTTCATTTTGTTTATTGTTCTTACCCAGGTGATAAGATTGCTCAGAGGGTGTTGATTCTGTCTGCTCTCCTCCGCACTCCCCTCCCACTCGTGTGTATCCTGCTCTAGTCTGCGCTTTTCTTCCCCACAGCAGCCCCTGTGACCACCAGGGTTTTAATCATCACTGATGGATACCTCTCTTCTATCAAGAGCACAAATCTGTCTCTCTTGTTTAATCTTGCCCTGCTCTCCCTGAGCAGAAATGGTATCAAGGATGTTCAGGAAGACGCCCTGCATGGCCTTACAAAGTTGCGGACACTGTCGCTGGAGCACAACCAAATATCCAGTTCTTCGCTCACCGATCACACCTTCAGCAAGCTTCGCAGCCTGCAGGTGCTGGTGCTTAGCAAGAACGCTCTCCGCACCCTGCGAGGGTCCTGGTTCCGAAACACCAGGGGCCTCACGCGGCTCCAGCTGGATGGGAATCAGATCGCCAATCTCACAGACAGTTCTTTTGGAGGCACGAATCTCCACAATCTCAGGCATCTGGATCTATCTAACAATTTTATTTCCTACATTGGGAAAGATGCCTTCTGGCCCCTGTCTCAACTACAGGAAGTGGACCTTTCCCGAAACAGGTTGGCCCACATGCCAGACGTTTTTACTCCACTGAAGCAGTTAATCCTTCTAAGCTTAGATAAGAACCAGTGGAGCTGTACTTGTGATCTCCACCCTCTTGCTCGGTTTTTAAGAAACTACATTAAGTCTTCTGCTCACACGCTCAGGAATGCCAAGGACCTAAATTGCCAGCCGTCCACCACAGCTGTGGCAGCTGCTAAGAGTATGCTGAGGCTGTCTGAGACCAACTGTGATTCCAGAGCCCCCAATCTCACTCTGGTTCTAAAGGACAGGAGTCCCCTCCTCCCAGGGCAGGATGTGGCCCTGCTGACTGTCCTTGGCTTTGCAGGTATGCCATGGGGAAGTGTGTCCTTCTCTTCTCCCTCCTCTTGTCCATATTCTTGAAGTATCCTAAATGATGCCTTTCTTAGGCAGTTGGGGAAATTTGCCAGAACTAAGGAGAGGAGAGGTTGCCAGTAGATGTGGGAGGATGTTGATTTGGCACAGGTCGCAAGAATTTCTTGTTGCAGAGAAGCTGTCTGACATGGAGGAAGGGGCCCTGGACCAAAATTCAAGAGCTCTAGTCCTGGAATAACTAGTATTGTGATCTTAAGTTAACTTGTTATGTAGACTTCAGTTTTCTTGTGTGTAATGCAGAAATAATATCTGTATTTCATCAATCATCCATTTATTGAAAAGTAGTGGTGCATTTACTATGACACTAGGAGACAGGTGTTAAAAAACTGATGGGACGTAGGCCCTTTTGTCAAGGCACTCACATTTGTGTGGCTCTCTATGGTATATAGTAAGAGTCAGTGGGCTTTCACAGATGCACAAGGAGATGCCACTATAACAATTACACATCTTAATCTTCAGTGCTTGTGTAGCACAGTAGCTAAGTGTGTGAGCTCTGCAGTTCAATTGCCTAGCTTTGAATCTTGGCTCTGCTTTTACTAGCTGTGTGACTTTGGGCAAGTTATCTTACCTTTCTGTGCCTTGATTTTCCTCCTGTTTGGGAGTTTTGAATTCTTCTGTGATTTCTGTTTGTCCAGCTCTTTCATAAATTTGGCCCCCCCCTACCAACTATGGGGAGGATAATATGCACTGGATGAATGACATAAAATGATGCTTGGTGTCATTAGTTCAAGACCAAAGACACATGAGATTTCTTGAGTAATTTATCTTGATGTGTGTGTTTCTCCCTATGCTCTCAGCGTCTGGTGGAATCCTCTGCACCTGTGGGTAACCATGGTGATGAGAAGTGCATGTGTGTGTGTGTGTGTGTGTGTGTGTGTGTGTGTGTGTGTAGTGCTTTAAAGCTGGAACACCAGAGGCCGATAAATGGCATCTAGGACTGAACTGATGTATTTTGAATATGTGCTATAAATCATTATTCCATAGCAGATTTCCAGTGAATTAATTGAACATTGTAGTTTTACCTCCTAACAGCTACACTTTTAAACAGGATAGATGAAGACCAGCATCAGGTCTAGACAATGGAACTACCACCAGTAATCAAACTCGCTTGGAAGGAAATTCAAATTTTCTCAAAGATAATTGTTTTAAAAACCATGTAACCGTATCAGTGATTATGTGTGCCAAGACATAATTTACCATAAAGGACAAAAGTGATAGGGCAGCATAGAATTTTTACTTAAATGTGCTTTTTAGAATACTAGTTCTGTAGATAATAGATATATCAATAAAAACACACACAGATGCACACACAAGCAATACGTGATGGGTTCAAATAGGTTTGGGTAATGCTACTTTAAACGAGGTAAAACAGGCATATTTACTGCAGCACTCCCTATAACCTTTCATTTTCTAATGAACATTATGAATTTCTAAGAGGAAGATGTAAGGAGGAGCATTCCTTGAACTTAAACAACCATGAACCTTTTTTTCACAGATGATTTCATTGAATTCATGTTCTATAGGACATCATTTTGGAAATATCACTATGGGGTAATGTTTAGTATTTTTTAGGTTATTTTTTACATCTATATTCAGAAATATATGTCAGACATATATTTTGCTAAGTTAACAGCTCTTCATTAGTGTAGCAATATATACAAATTCTAGAAGATTCCAAAGTTTTTGTCAAATGATAGTAAGCTTAATATACATGAATAAATTATGCTAAATTGTAAATATGTTTATATACATATTTGGTTTTAGTGTATGAAATTAATTATCATATTAATGTATTTTCATGAAATAATTGTTCAATATACTATTTTGAGAAAAGGTTCTTCTTTAAAAAGGCTTATTTTTATATTAATTGATTCTATAAAATGCCACTTCTGAAGCAAAAGTGTGGTGAGTTATTTGTACCTCAAGATTGTGGGGAAATGACTTAGAACTATAATTTTGCCTGTGATTCCATTGTCTTCTTCAGCTATAGCTAAGTAATCAAAATTCAAAGAAATATAAATAACCATATTCAGCGAATTTAAAACTAACACATGGTTATTTGGCAGCAAACACTAATATCCTGACACTTATTCTGTGACCTGGTGGATAAAAAGTTTTCATGAAGCTGTTTCATGTTTCTAATGCTTCAATAAGAAGTTGTCATTAATTTTGCCATTTTTTCTTTGCCAGCTCAGAAAAATTGTTAGAACACTTTTTAAAAATAGAAACAATGCCTATGGCAATAAAAATTCAAACATCTTCTTAACAGCATGTTCATCCTGCCTACAAGCTTCATTTGCTGCCTTTGCTCTCTGCACTAATGGAAGGTGACCGTACCTGACTGGTTGCGGGATACAGAAACATCCCTAGCATCAACAGCTGGAGAGTGAGTGGGTCCTTGCCATGTAGACAAAGTTAGAGAAAAAACTTTACCCTATCATCAGATTATATTTACTCTCATTTCAATGATTGATACATGTCTTTAAGAAAACTTTCTTTCCTTTATTACTTGGTTTATATAACTGCTCAGACATATAAAATATTCCCTTAATGATTTGATTTTTGGATTTTTTTTCCCTAACAATGGAGTCTTCCAGGACCCAGTAGGGCAATACAAAATGTAAACAGCAGTAGCAGCAGCAGTCATAATCATAATCACAAAGCACAATGACCCTTCATTGAACTTTACTGTGTCAAAACACTATATTAAATACATCACATATACTATCTCACTTAATCCCTGGGTAGTATTAATTATCCTCATTTGAGAACGGAAGAATAATAAGGCTCAGAGAGATTAGAAAAAGTAAAAAGTCAGAATATAGTTTTGAATCCTGAGTTTTCTTACTCCATATAAGAGATAAGTGTTTATTAAATTTTATCATTTTCATATTTTTTAAACATTTTGAAACCAAAATCCTTGTTTGGAATAACCTAAACTCTAGAATATGGCAGTAAAAGGATTATAATCTAACTTTTGCTATAAATTTAAAAAATGTGCCTTTAATAGGGATCGAATTATTTCAATATGTTGTAGCACTTTCTAAGAGTGTATTATTGTCGAATAAATTTAAATGGATTATAAGATCTCAAGATCCGGAAATTATACAGTGGTTGGAGGATTTTATCAGAAACTGCTATTCTCTGCTTAATCTTCGTCTTTAACAGAAAAAAATGAAACAATCACATCTAACATCCTACTTTTTCATTCAAGTTTTAAAAAATCATGTTTTCATCGATATTATCTCCAGTGGAGAGAACCAGGGATACAGCAGCCAAGCAGCCTAGAATGCAGAAGTCGCTTCATTCACTGTCCTCATTTTCAGAGGAGGAAACCATCCTAGGGCAGACTTGGGCTTAGGACACAGATCTCCTTACTCAATCTGTACTGACACCATGTCTTCTTAATCACCAGTTTGGATATTTGTAAGATCAGACCATCCAGTGCTTTCCATTAACAGAATTTATAAGCACAATACTTTTTGTTTATTTAAAAATATTTAATAAACATTACTGGAGTACCCTCTTTGTGCCAGAGTTGTGGGCCTGGAGGTAGAGCGTTGAACAAGACTGGCCAGGCACGGTGACACATGCCTATAGTCCTAACTACAGCTACTCGGGAGGCTGAGGCAGGTGGATCACTTGAGCTCAAGAGTCTGAGATCAGCCTGGGCAATATAGCAAGACCCCCATATCTTAAAAACATTCTAAACAAGATTGAAAAGCTCTGTTTCCTCACAGTGCTTAGTTCTAGTAGGGGAGGACAGTCAGTGAACAAGCAAGTGAATAAATGAACATAATAATATACTGTTATAAGTTCTAAGAAACAAAGAGAAGCCTTGTGATAAGTAGTTGGGATATGACCCAGAGACTCAGGCTTGAACATGTAGGTGGTTGAAGATGCCATTTGTCAAGATGGGAAAAAGTGATATAGAAAAAGGTTTGAGTCTACACCTGGGTTTGAGAAATACTGTACCTTACAATTTTATTTGGAGGACAAACTATACTCACATACAACATGAAATGACAGTACCAGGAGGTCTGAGATTAGTTGTATTAATACTTCCTTTGATCATGGGAGTTCATAAAAGAGAGCAATCTTTGCAAGTGGAAAAAACAGCTACAACATCAAGAAATATAGAGGTATGGTGCTGCTGGCTGGCTGCTTTTGCTGCTGCCATGCACCCCCCCCCAAAAAAAAGAAATTTAGAGGTAATGCTTTAGATTTTAAAGAATAAATAAAATTCAAATAAGCAGAGACAGGAGAAGGTATTACAAGCATCACTAAGGACATACACAAAGGCAAAGAAGTGCATTTTAAAACTAATGAATTGCAGAGTTTGAAACATAGTGTTGAATGTGAGGAAGAATGAAAAATAAGGCTACGAAGGAGGTAATGTCCAGACGACATCAAATCTTGAATGCCAAGGAGCTTGATCTTTTTGGTAATGGGAAGCCAATGAGCTAGTGGTGAGTCTTTAGGAATGATTAAAAATATGCCAATACAGGATCGATTTTTGTTTTGGGAGGGGAGGATTGGGGATACGAGAATTTTAGGGTATATACTAAATGTAGTCTATTTTTATTGACTATGAGATTAAGAAATAGGAATTTGAGAATTAAACTGGTTTTCCATAGGCAGAAAAATAATTTTACTGCAGGAACTATTTCAGTTCATGAAAAAGCCCTTTTTTCTACCAAAGAGATTCCAGATGGTGTTGTTTCTTTTAATTTTAATATGTATAAAGAAAGATCCAAATTGGAAAGCAGAACAATGTCAGTGAAATAGCCTACATTTGGACTGATATTTTTCCAAATGTTGATAGACATTCCACCCATTCTGATACCCTTTAAGCCATTAACCTTTCTTTATATTTGTGGCTTTCACATTTGGTGATTTATATGTTTCTTTCTATGATGTTATCTTTTAATGGTCTCTCTATTTGTCACAGGAGCTGTTGGTCTCACTTGCCTAGGTTTAGTTGTATTTAACTGGAAACTCCAACAAGGCAAAGCAAATGAACACACATCAGAAAACCTTTGTTGCAGAACCTTCGATGAACCCCTGTGTGCTCATGAGGCAAGAAATTACCACGCTAAGGGATACTGTAACTGCCACTTAACTCAGGAAAACGAGATAAAGGTCGTGTCCATTGCGGGGTCCGGAAAGGAAATGCCACTTCTACAGAAAAACAGCCATCAAGCAACATTGGCCTCTGAGTCCACAGCCCTTGACGGATCATTTAGAAACCTGAAAGGGAAGGAGCGTGGGGCAGACAGCACTTTCTTTTGCCTGGATGGCAGATTGCTACAGTCAGGATGCTCAGAGCCTCCCGGGAATATGGCAGCTTTTAACAAAGCAGACTTACTTACAAGATATTGTCCAAAGACAGTTGAAAACCTAAGGAATTTTGAGCCTGGTGAAGTCCAAATCCTGCCACAGCATGTGATAAGAACAATAGGTGAGGTTGTCTTGCTTTAGAAAATCCCACTTTGTTTAATTCCCTCTGAAGGAGAAACCTCCTTTAATTTCCTCAACAGAAAATGCTATAAAAATCACCGTAGCACCAGACTGTTCTTCTTCTAAAGACCTAAAGATGCTGGGCCTATCTTTGTGTGTGTGTGTGTGTGTGTGTGTGTGTGTGCGCGTGTGTGATATCTGGGGTGAGGTGGAGATGGAGTATCCTCACCCTCAGGAGCTTAGAGTGCATCTCCTGTCTGCTAAAAGTAAATTTTGAGACCTAACACCTAGCAAGCCTTTTTTTTTGTTTGATTTTGGTCTTTTTTTTTTTTAAGCCTCTTAAATAGCAATAGTGCTGTTAAGATTTATGGGACAGTGAGTATCAGCTTTTATTCCAACATCCTTCGAGCTCTAATGCCAGTTCTGCAGTAAGCAACCTTCCCAGAGCATGACATGTTAGAATAATGGGTCTTCTAATGCTAGTGATTCATTTCAGGGATGATGTCAAGAAACATACTTTGCTTGCTGAGCTGTCAGGGATGATAACTTCCCAGTTCAGGGAAAGTCAGGACTTAATTCATTGTCCCATGTTGGGAGCCAAGTGAATCTGGCCGTGACATCTACCCACTGTACATGGGCGATGTCAATATTTAGGTGGAGGCAATGAATTAAATGTCTTCCTTTTTCTTCCTGAATAGCGAGGCGATGCTTTCAGGCTCTGCAGTGAAAACTTTGACAGCTGCTCTGTAAAGAGGTTCCTGTCATTTATTTGAATTGGTTTACAACAAGCAGAGCTTTCTCTAAGAATATGAATGACAGAGGTGCTGTACCAAGAAATTCTTACCGTGGGGATTGGGCCCTAAGTATCGATTTGGGGACAAGTGGATAAGAATGAAATCGTATGTTATTTCATGTAGGGCATAAGAAACAGTGAGTTTATTCTATTACATGCTCCGCACTCCCATTCTCACTAGTTTCTAGGGACTGATGATTTGATTCAAGAGAGGATGGCTGCAGAAAGAAACATCTGCCAAAGAAATCCTATCAGATTGGCTATATTTTATAGAGAAATAAGTATTTAGCCTTTCAATAGAATCATACCTTAGGCAGATGTTTTATTTTAGCTTTGTCCAGTGCATTAACTTCTCTGTGGTAAACTCCTACACTAAAGGAAATGTGGCCTCTTCTCCATTTGACACTGAAAACATTGGCTCGTCAGATCAATATGATTACTTTTAAACTACCATATGATCCAGAAATTCCACTACTGGATATATATCCAAAAGAAAGCAAATCAATATATGAAAGAGATAGCAGCACTCCCATGCTTATTCACAATGCCAAGATATGGAATCAACCTAAGTGCCCATCAACAGATGAATGGATTGAATGGATAAAGAAAATGTGGTATATATGCACAATGGAATATTATTCAGACATAAAAAAGCATGAAACTCTGTCATTTGCAGCAGCATGGATGGAACCGGAGGCCATTATGTTAAGTTAGATAAGCCAAGCACAGAAAGACAAATATTGCATATTCTCACTCATATGTGGGAGCTAAAAAGTTAGGTCTCATGAAAATAGAGAGTAGATTGGTGGTTAGCAGAGGTTAGGAAGGGAGGGGGAGATGAAAAGGAAAATAGGAATACAAATATATCTATTACCACTAAACTGTACACTTAAAATGGTAAGGATGGTAAATTATATATGTATATTTTACCTCAATAAAAGTTACAAAAACAGTAAAAATGAAAAAAACACCTGCAATTCTGCTACATTCCAGACATTATACTGGAGCTGGAGAAGGCAGGTATTTAAGGAGAAAATATCCAAGGTCACACCTGCTCCAGAATAGATGTCAGTAAGGAGACAGTGCCACTCTCATTATGCCTTCTAACTTGGAAACAGAATCATAGATTTTTGGGGTCGAGGGGACTTTAAAGATGATCTAGTCCAATAGTTCTTAATATTTATCTTTGAGTCACAGAACTCTCTGAAAATCTGATAAAGGATACAAATTCTTTCCATAGAATAATTTGTATACTCCCATAAAGTTCGCATCTAGTCTGTTCATCTAGTCTGTGTATTAGAAAGTTCGCAACTTTCTAATACACAGAGAGTGAGTATAATAGCTTCTCCAAAGTCACCCAGAAAATTGATGGCAGATCTTAGATTAGAATTAGATGTTAGTCTGGGGCTTAGTTCACCTCTTCCTTTTTTTCACTGAATAGAAATACGTCTTTCTTCTTCTGGATAAAACAGTTTCACAAAACAATAGAAAGCATATTGGTAAGATGTAATTTTAAATTTAATATATATTGTGGTTAAAAGAATAGGATTTAATGTTAAACAGACCTGGGTTCAAGTCTTGGCCACATCGTTTAGCTGATACGTGAGTGGTGGAAAACATTCAACCCCTCTAAACTTGTTCCTTCGTCTGTAAAAGTTATAAGACAATAGGACTTTCCCCATGTCTCTGGTGAATATTAAAAGAGATAGTGAATGTACAATATTTAACACAATGCTGAGTTCTTAGCATGTACCCAATCAATGGTTTTACTGTTATTTTTATCATTAATATTATTTAATGTGTATTATTAATATTATATTAACCTGTATTATTTAAAAGTCTCAGGCAAAGATTGCTGTAACACAAACCAGGCCATATTCCAAACTATTAATTTAACAAATATGTGATGAATATTATATTAAGTTATGGGAAATAAACAGATATGGTCTCTGCTTTCATTTAGTCAATAACATCACAAGTATTTCTCTTTTTGTTGTTTACGTTATTCTCTGTTTGAAACCTGAACATTACTCAATATTGCACCTATGTTCTTCCCAATATTAGAGGTCAAAATGGAAAATGAATGTGGAAAAAAATTACTATGGCCATTTGAAAAGAATTTAGATATTATTCATATTTAAAGCTAATCTAACCAATAGCTAAGGTAAAGATGTACAACTATGACTAACATTTAATATTTCTTTTCTTTTCTTTTTTTTTTTTTTGAGACAGAGTCTTGCGCTATTGCCTGGGCTAGAGTGCTGTGGCATCAGCCCAGTTCACAGCAACCTCAAACTCCTGGGCTCAAGTCAAGAGATCCTCCTGCCTCAGCCTCCTGAGTAGCTGGGACTACAGGCATGTGCCACCATGCCCAGCTTATTTTTTCTATATATTCTTAACTAGAATCCAGCTAATTTCTTTGTATTTTTAGTAGAGACGGGGTCTCACTCTTGCTTAGACTGGTCTTGAACTCCTGACTTTGAGTGACCTTCCCGCCTTGGCTTCCCAGAGTGCTAGGATTACAGGCATGAGCCACTGTGCCCAGCCAATATTTAATATTTCTAATACCACAGCTTTTAAGTCAGCATTACAACTGATTGAAATGTGGCCATAACGAGTGCCATCGCAAACACAGCAAAGTGCCAAATGCCCTTTGTATGTTTGGTTAAAAATTAGAAAATATTCAAGATTGCCATAATCAAAAGAGTCATTTTTACTCTTTTCATAAGGTTTCTAAGCATCTTTTTGGTTGGGGTAATAAAACTCTTCCCAGTGCTAAATTCTTGCATTTATTGTTCAGCAGATATCAGCAGTGACACATTTAGAAGAAGATATGCAACATCCGCTTCAGCCTTGGCAAGAGAAAGTCTTGAAAAGCATTTAACAAATGAATCATGGCAGCCTCCAATAGAAAAAGAAGACGATGGCTTACAATCTCACAGGCAGAGACATTTTATTACAAGCTCATCATCCAAGCCTTGTGAGCCTGAGGAACACTATATACAAAATATCTTACAAAAACATAGATCTAAATATGATGATCCTTGTGGACTGTTAAAACAGAGCAGACCTAGGTATTTACAGCCATGTAATTCTCTTATCTGTAAATATGTGCCATGTGATCAATTTCAAGATTATGTGACAGAAAAAAAGCTAAATCGTAGAGAACAATCGAAGTCCAAGAAAGAACAAATCCAAATTAACAGTACGATAGAAAAATTCCTTATGAGGAGGGAGAACATAGATTTATCAGGGTTATCAACAAAAATCAATAAAACATATTCCCCAAAGAGGGTTAGCTTCCATGATCCTGATTTAGTTGAAAAAAATAGGTTGGTGATGTTACCCCAAACATCAACCCATTGGAAACAGCAGAAAAATCTAAGTAACCAACTGACTAAATTAGATCTCAAAAAATGTAGCAATACTGGGGAAAAAAACAAAGGAGAAAAATGGTTTATTGATTCACAGATTCTGAAAAAGAAGAGAACCAATCAATCTGACCTCAAACAGAAAATTAAAGGACAAAATTTAAGGATAAAATTAAATTTACATCCATTTAGAAAAGTAAGAGTCCATCCAGAAAAATCCTTGCCAGAACTCTCAAAGGAATGCAAACAAATATTGTTACCTCCCAAGAAGTTATCCAAAATGTCTGAGAAAAAAGCCAAAATAAACCTTGTGTCTTCTGCAGATTTCTCTCAACAGCCAGAGAGTAACCATGTTAGACTCACTCTCAGACATGCCCCAAAGCATGCCCCGTATTACAAACGAAACACTAAAAGTGCCCCTGTGCTTCATGCTAGCAACTTGTCTATAGTCAACCAGAACTCTGCAGAAGGCAACTGTCACCCAGCTGGTCACATTCCTGATGGAAACCCATCAACATTGCCTCAGTGTGCATTCGCCTGTGCTGAGCAGAGGCACTCAACCTCTGGGTTCTTAACTGAGCAAATGGAAGATGCAACTCAGCTAGAATGGGAAGTTCCTAGTTATTTACCAACTACTTGGGAAAAAACAGAAAACGATGTTTTACCATCCCAACATTCCAGGGGGGCTACTGACGAAGGGGCAACAGAGCCCGCCGAGCATATGGGACGGAGCCTATCAAAGACCAGTGAGCTAAATCAGTTTTCTTCATCCCTGAGGAATCAAACACAACTTTTAGGTGTCTACAAGACTGACACCTTGAACAAGGAATACACTTTAGATCAAAACCAAGCTTTACAACACAAACTACAAAACTCAAGTCAGGAACAACTTGGAAATGAAGAAAAAACATTAATGACAAACCCCCCAATGTTACATCAGATTGTGGAAAATTGTATTACGGATAAGGAAGGAAATGATGTAGGAAAAAAACTTCCTGAAACTGACACTTATGATTCCCCTCTCATTTCCCAGACACAATCCAAAACCAACCTATCACGTGTGAAGACAAATTCGATTCCATACCAAAATAGAATAGAGCCTCCCAAGGATATCAGTATTTCTCCTCTTAGTAGTCAAGCCGTTTGGCATCCAACCAAAAGTAGTGAAAAAGGAATTGACAGCACAAATGCATTGCCCAGAGATGATGGCGCCGAAGCACTAGAGACAAAAATAGTAGCGAAAGAAGAGAAAAATATGCTTTATGCAAGCAAGACGGATTCTAGTATGTTAATTCAGACCACACGAGTGACTTTAAAAGGCGTTACGAAAGAAAAGCAGCAAACTTGGGAAACTGGAAAAAGTGAAAAACACGTATTATATGGTTCAAGCTCTGCCGAGGAGAACATTACAGCTAAAGATTTGAGTATCGCAAGTTCCCATGAAACCAAAAATGAAATACTTCGTAGTGAAATAGATCTTCAAATTAACAGCAATACGCATAATTTGAGAGAAGTTCAAAATATTCAACCAGGTACAGATAACAATGCACATCAAGGAGGGGCAATGACAGTGGAGACCCATGACTCGCTCTCCCTCTTACCAGAGTTAAAAGATAGTTTTGAGGCAGAAAACGAGGTGCCTCTAATTCCTAGCAGAATAAATGAAGCTGAAAACTCTGCTCCAAAACCTGTGCTGTATCCACCATCTGCTGAATATGCTAATACATCACGTTTAGAAGCAGAACAAAGTGAACAAAATAATCCAAATAATAATCATTTTTCACTCTAGCTTTCTTCAAAAGGACACACAAACACCCCCTTAGCCTTTGCGTGCATTTCGAATGCATCATTTTGGAGGATAAATCCTCAGGAACTCTTTGTTATCAATAAAGTAAAAGCACACAGTTTAAAATAATACACAGAGAGGGAGCCACGAGATATATTTGACACAATTAACTGAGTATGCTTTTCTAAGGAATGAAAAAAATGAATAAGAAAAGTTTTACCTAGTCCTGGAAAAGCAACCAACATTTAAAAGAAACAAACAACAAAAAACCCTCAAACAAATGAAAGATTAAATAAGAAAAAAGTATTTGAACAGATTTACAATTGATGTTTATTTTATGGAAATTATTATACACGTCTCAATTAGTGGTATTACAATATTGCTTTCTACACAGATGGTTATATATTCATATTTGTGCCTGATCTGTGTTCCTAATTATGGTATGAAAATGAAAATTCAGCTTTGTTTGTTAACTGTAGTCTAGCTGATGTGTATATTGGTATATTTCATCTATTTTCTATTGTTCTGTTGACAATTATCCTAGATCTTAAGTAGAAGTCTTTAAAACCTGTTATTTCTCTAAGAGAAAAAAAATTAAGGATTTCCAGGGATAGGAGGCTATTTCTGTAAATTCTGCAAAATCCTATAAAGCCACTAGGTGGAGGTCTCAGCTTCAATCATCCTGGAAGAACAAACGGCTTCAAGATCAACACAATGGATCCTGAACAAAAGGAATTTTAACAAGCTTTATTGCCAATTGTCATTAATTTAAGACTTTGAAAACTGAATAACCCATTAGCATGTAGCTTTCAAGATTTCATCTCTTGAGTTTAGCATGCCACTATTGTTTGGTGTGAGGACACCTCCTTGTGCACAGGAATTAAATGTGCTTGTAAATATTAGATTTAAAAGCAATATCAAAATAAACATCTCTCAATCAAACCCACACTTAAGTGAAAAATACAGGTCTACTCAAACAATTCTATTATCGATACCCCTGTAAAATGTTTAAAGCATACTTTCGCAATATAGGATGTTATAATATTTGCCATTTTCTAGTGGGGAGAAAAAAAGCTTAAAAAGGAAACAAACTTCCTTTTCTTCTGTCTCTATATTTGTGTAGGTCTCTGTATCTTTATATCTACATTTGACATATTAATAATATTATTATTTTAAAAATAAGCTTTATAAAGCCTAAAAGTTTATTGAACAACATAAATATTGTTTACATGCCCCTCCTATTTAGTTTCCCTTCCTAGTCAGAATTGCTAAATGATAGAACTTTCTTATTCTGAAAGTCCCTGACCTTATTACCCCTCTTCTTCCTCTTTTCTGAGATTCAACACTTTTTTGCTTTTAACTCTAACCTCTCTTCTCTCTATTTTTGTTCGGCCTCTGTGCCTGGGCTTAACTCCTATGCCGTCTGTCTACATTCCCTGATCTCACTTCATTTTGTTAAGCACCTTTGAGGTGAGAAGGGCATCTATACCAACCTCTTGCATAATAAATTTATTCTAATTGACAGCTCTCTTAGCTTTGCAGATCAGGTTACTTTTTTCTTGGTAGCTATCTTTCCTTTTCCTATTTCTTTTTTTAAAAGCGCTGTCACCTTACTGTAGGGCCCTTAGCTTGGTTCTCGTCCCTCTCACAGACAACAATATCCCTGACATCTAAGGGCCTAATGAGTTCTTGGTCACTAGCTGACTCCAGAAGGCAGTGATGGCAGTTCTCCTGGACTCTTTTCTCTCTTCTCTTTCTGAAATCCAGTCTTTCACCTGTTTATGATGTATCCTTTGAAATAGCTCTCAGGTTTACCCTTGTCCCTACATCCCCATGGTAACCATTGTAGTCTGTGTTGTAATCAACTGGATGACTGTTAACAGCAGCCCAGCTAGCTGCTCTGACTGTAGTGTATTTTGCTTCAGTTTCAATCCTCTAGTTCCCTACCTTTATTGGGCACAAATCACCTGGGGTGCTTGTAAAAATGCATAGTCTCAGGTTCCATCCCAGAGATTTTAATTCAGTAGGCTTAGGGTAGGGCCCCCAAATCTTCATTTTAGTAAACATTTCAGGGCATCTGAAACCCAAAGTTTGCAGCCCACACATTGAGAAACAATGACTAGCGATCCCAATGAACACTAGAGGATAATTCAGCGCTTGATTCATTGCAGGAACTACAAACAATTTTTTGAGTAACTGGATAAATTCTTCATACCAAACTCAGATGAAATTTCCAAAAAAAATACTTTTGTTGTATCTTTTCACTGCTTTAGAGGCAAACATAACATATAACTGCCTATAATTTCATGTCCAAATTCCCTATTCCAGTTTTTGAAGCTTTCCAAAATTTGATACCATCTAAAGATCAGTACTTTTTTCACCTCTCACTGTTTTCCAACATTTTCAGTAGGCTGGTGTTCTCACTGTCCTCTATGTTCTATCTTTATGAGTCTTGACTAAGAAGACATGCACTGGAGAAAATACTGTGCCACACATTCAAGGAATGAGGTAAAGATAGACATGAAAGAAAAAAATAGTAGTGACATCGATAACCTAGAAAGTTATGAACAGGATAATACAATGTTAGTGTCTTAGATCTAAAGATGAACTTGTTTCAAATGATGTCTGGTATAAGAAATTTAACCCCTTAGTGGCTACGATGTTCCACTGACTAATAATTCTCCGTCTTGGGTCTTTTCTCCTAGTGAATTTGCACGTGTTCTCTTCATCAGGACTATTTTTCTGTCCCACCAATCCTTCATTCAGCAAACTCTTGTTTATGCTTATGATCTCAGCTCAAGTGTCACCACTTCTGGGAACTACACTAACTCTTTGTCCTCCAACTTCCTACTTAGTATTCCTTCAGTATGTGTTCTCATAAAATCTTGTCTTCCTTAATCTTGGCTTGTAACTATAAATGTGTTTAATTAATTAATCTCCATGTGACTACTAGGCCTTAAACTCCATTGAAAGCACATTTCCATTGAATCCCCACACCTATCCGTGGATAGTACATAGTAGAGATTCAATGAATAATTGTTGAAGAAAAGAATGAAAAATAGCCCATTGTTCTTTTTCCTCACTCCTCAGCCTACTGACATGGTGAAGACCTTACTGGGCAATGTGATGATGACTCAATCATGTCACCTGTAGACGCAGGTGGCTACCACAGCCAAGCCAGGGCCCAACTGACTGACAAGCTCAGATGTTGCCGGCCAGTTGAAGATTTTTCTTTCCTAATGTGCTTTTTCTTCATCTTTATTCCTGAAACTTTTCACTAGAGCAAAGACTCTATGCTGATAAACTTTATTGCTTAGCAGTGCAACTTTTCCACTAAGCAATAGACTTTTGGCCTCTTAGCATGTTTTTCCTCCTTAATAGTACCTTCCTTTGGCCCTATTCAGTTTCTGTTTTTCATTTCTCAACTTTTTGTTTGAGGCATTTTCCCATTCTACCCAAAAAAGTGCTTTTAGAATCTGCCAATGACTTGTTTTTATCTCCAAAATAAAACTTTCACATGTCCCTTATCTATAATTGTGAAGAATCAGTTAATAAATGTGAAAGGGATTCCCTTGATTGTTATTTTATGTTAAACTTCAACATACCTCACATCCCGCAGACAGGAGGCACTTCTGAATTAGGTGCTTGACACACTTACTCTCAGAAAATATACCTGAGGCTCATATTGAAAAATGAGAAAAGGCTTTTCCAAACTATTTGAAGTCATATAATATTAGAGAAAAAACTTTCTGGACATAAAATCCACATGTGGAAACTGGAGGTACTGATAAGCAATAGTGCTATTCATTCCTTTATTCAAGTTTTGAGCATCTGCTAGGTGCTGTTCTAGGTGCTGGGGTTATAGCAGCAAACAAAACAAAACAAATAAAAATTTTCTGTTCTTCTGGAGCTAACGTTTTGGTAGTGAAAGAAGATTTTAAAGAAATAAACATATAATATGTTAGATTGAATGGTCAGGAGAAAATGTTATCTTCTGAGTTACTCAATCCATATCCCATATGAATCTTCATTTTTCTTCATAAGAGTTTCTGTGTACACAACTAGGATTGGGTAATGACTGGATCTGGGTTTTGCCTTTAGAAACAGAATGAAAAACTTGTTTTCTCCTTCCAAACATCTGGACTGGGGTTTATTCTGTTTCTCCTTTGGTGAGACATTTATTGAAATAATAACAGCCTCACTTTATCTATTCTTTTGTTGAAGAGAGATTAAGTGCCTAGGAAGGATCAGAAACAAGGTTGTATAAGAAAAGGACAATAATAACCAGGACGATTTGGACTAGACAAATAAGAACCATTAGGCCTTTAGGTATGAGATTCTCCAGTGTGAAGAATGCAAACTAATATCCTCCACTCAGAGCAGAAGAATAGATGGACTGATGACAAAACACGAGGGCTTTAATACACAACAAAATACACTGGCAGAGGGATTTTTAGACCCTGGACCAATCTGTTATCGGGAGAGAAGTTGTGGGATCTCCTCTGTCAATCTCTGAGAACAAAGCAGACATCAGCCTCCCTACAAACTTAAGAATTCTTTCTTACAGGTAGATGGTCTGGGATTTTACTCTGTGATTATATGATTGTTTTCCCTCTACTCTCTTAGATCCATGATCATATTTAAAAATTTCTTTTTCATTGTTTACATATCCTACTTTACTTATTCCTTCTGTAACATTGATCCCTCCATTTGAGCCCATGCTGTTAACCACATTATCACTCAGTCATTCAGAGAGTTAGAAAAGGGGTAGGACCCAGGTCTTCTGCCTCCTGCTTGAGCCAGAACCACTAAAGACCACTCGCCCTAAAGTCTTTGCCCGAAGGCCTGCCTCGTGGTTAAAAGCCAACACAAATCCATCTTTTGCCAAGTTTCCTTCTTCAGAAAATGACTAAGTGTGGCTCAAGCGTAGTTAATAAAATTGCAGCTGAGATGAGACTGTGAGTCATCTGTCATACCCTGGTCTCTCTTTTACTAATCGGTTGAGAGAAACATTTCAAAATCGGAGAGCAGCAGCAAAGAAATATGAGATAGTCAGACTTCTTGAGGCAATTAGAGACTAAAGAGCAGAAGGCAAATCAGTCTTCCCGCCTTGACAGTCTTAAAATACACACTGAAAGTAGACTTTGGAGTTACACTATTTGTGACAGATTTTGACCATAACACATTTTCTAAGAGGAAATAAAAATTACTCACTTCAGGACTTGCATTCCACCCTCGCATCAGCAGAGAGGATATGGGCTTGGGAATGGAATAGCCAATGGGAGGTCTGATGTGGTGGTAAGCCATGTCTGCTGCCGCAGCCGCTGCAAAGCAAATGGTCATTCAGGTTTGAAATTCACATGTTTATTTCAAGAAACATATGAACAAAAAAGTCATCAAAAATTAATTTATGCAACATCAGCAGAGACTCACAGACTTCTAGGTTGTTTTTTCCCCAAGGCTTTAAGCAAAATAGTGGATAATTTGATACTATAAGTTTATCTTTTTAATTGTTCATTCGTTTGGTTGTTGATTCAAGAAAATAATGAGCAGAGGAAATTTATAAAGGAGCAAAGGAACATACAAAGGAGCATGCATGGAGCAAATAGTTTAGTCTGTCCGAAGTATAAAGTATGTACATGATGTTCACAAAGGTGAAAGCCCAATTGGACCAGACTGTACAATGTCATAAATCCCAGGCTAAAGAGCTTATATTGTGCATAGCAAGACAGGAGATACCACTGAAACTTGCACTTCAGAAAGCACCTGTATAACTTGGGCTAAGAAAGATATTTTTTAAGCTTAAATCCTATTACTGGTTACAAGGATGTTGAGATTTTAATTTTTAATACTTATAAAGTTATTTGTTAAACTCAGACACTTCAAATCCATTATTTTAGCTAATATTACTCATTGATCGAATTCCCTAGTGTTGCTTGCCTGCACGCATGTCTGAATATTGCTCATCTCAAACTCCACATCGTCTGTGTTGGGATTCTTGGGACTTCATCGTACATTCCTGATTGCTAAATATTTTTCTATTCTGCAACCAGTGATCCTATAACCCCTTAGAAACCAAGCTTCTAGCTATTTCAGTTGAATACATTTTGTTATCAGGCATCATGGTAGATACCTACATAAATTCTTTCAATCCTTGTAACAACCACACAAGGTAGGTAATTGTGTATGTGTATGTGTAGCTAGTTTTTAATTTATAAACATGTTATATATAACTAGTAGTTGGTACAATCTTTTGTTCCAAAGTCTGTGCTCTCTTCAGCACACATTATAATGAAAATATTCTGTAAACAACACATGGTGCTCTGTTTATTTCTCAGAAAAATTGCTCTGTACCAGTGGGAGGATAAAGTTCCAGGTCATTACTGCTTCCTGTCTTCTAGATTGTTGTGTTGTAAGCATCTGTCTATATCTTAATGACTTTTGAGATATAACCCACAATCACTACCTCTCCTTTACTAAAATTGACTCCCATTAAACTCTGTTCATATATCTACTTTCAGTAGATCTGGTGAAATTATATGCAATGTAATTTAATTAACATTTTGCTTTATGAATTATTCTGAATGACTACTTAATTTTGCCAATTGTAGAATTACCACATTCTTTGTAAAACTTTAGAAAATTAAAAGAATTAGAAAGAATAATATGTTATAATTTAGGGAAAACCATTGTTAAAATATTTTGTGTATTTCTTATATAATCTTTATATCATTGAGCTTATGTCAATATATAATTATGTAATTCTTCTTTTCTTAAATTAAAGCATTAATTTAAGTAAGCAATTAAGCATTTTCCCATGTTATTAAAACTCTGTTAACATATTTTTAAGGACTCTGCATTTAGCATGATTCACTTAATCATTTCCCAATTTTAGGTTGTTTCAAATTTGGGTGTAAACACTTCAAAGAATATCTTTTTGAACACAGGTTCCCTATTTCATAGATTATTCATTTATGATATTTTGAGGGGTGAAAATAATATGTCAAAGGGCATAACTACTTTAAAGACTTTGGTACATCCTGATAAACAATTTTCCTAACAGTTGTACTAATTTATATTCTCAATAGCAAACGTGTGAGAAGGTTATTGTATCTGCACCAGAGTTAGGTTTTCTTATTTCATAAAAAATTTTACTAACTTGAGAGGTAAATATATTCACTCATTTGTTGTTGTTTAGATGGTATTCTTACTTATCAAATATGTCACTATTTATCAAATGTGTCTTTTGTATTGCAAAACAGCATTTTGGATTACTTTCATTGGTTACTCTTGGCTACTTTTAATTTTTTCTAGAATGAGGTAAATTAATAAACAAACTGATGCTTAGTGATAATTGATCTTCTAACTCTGCTCTACTTTGTTATCTTATGATCATTTGAATATTGTTGAGCTGGTACAGCCATAAGCTGTATAACCAGTATAGTGGACACATTTAAAGTAATTATATACATTCTAATGGGTGGAGGAGAGACTATTCATAAAATGAGTTAAATTCAGATGCAGGTGGTGATCATCCCCCCATGAAACTCTTTTAGATTCCAATATAAAGTATATAGAGTTACTCATTTGCTTCTTGGCACTGTCTGGAAAATCAGTTTAAGATGAATGATATTTAATTTTTCATTATTCAAAGTAGATTCTGCAAAGCCTTGGCATCTCCTTCTCCCCTTTGCTTTATGCATTCTTGGCAGTGATACTACTCATTAGCACCTCCACCAGAAAGTGGGCAATGCAACATGAGGGGTTATGACATTCAAATTTGTCACTTTGAGATTGTTTTGTCAGTCCTGCCTAAACAGCCATACTATACCAACAGCTGGGAAATTTTCTGGAATTACAGATTCAGGAAAGTGACTGTAAACCCATTAATCAAATTTTTAGCTTCATTACTACAAAAATATGTTAAAAGACTTATGTAAATGTTGATTTCTACTTTCACAAATGAAACGTTGCCATTAAAAGAGAATAAGGCTAAATTTTAAAATATTAATAACTATTTAATGAGCAACTATTATTATTTCAAAACTATCCTGTGATAATTATCAATTATCTAGTAAAACTTATAATCTAAATTTTAGAACAAGACTAACAACTTTCTGCAATGATAAAAACTTTCTCTGTGCTGTTCAATATGGTAGCATAAGGCTTTTGAACACTTAAAATGTGACTAGTATGATTGAGAAGTTGAATTTTTAATTTAATTTCAATTAATATAAATTTAAGTGTAAATAGTTATGGTTAGTGGTTCGCACATTGGATAGCACAATTCCAGAGCGTAGCTCCCACTCCTACTATCCTGAATAACAAGACTTGAGTTAAACACAATTTCATGAGCCAGCCTCAAGGGTCTATATAACTATGGTGTCAATTTGTGGAATCAAATTTTTCATTTTTTACCAATATTTTATCAAAAAAAGAAGAGATGTGAATAGAGATTGTCAGGGTTATTTCTCAAAAGAATAGACTAGTGAGTTATGCAATAGATATTCAATACAACATGTAATAACCCTCATTCATTTATTCATATGTCAAAATGTATTGAATGTTTTATGTAAGTGATAATAGACATAGAAAAAATTTGGCGTTATTTTTTCAATAAAATTTGGTAAATTAATGAATAATTATAAAAAAATAAAAAGATTTTATAGAAGAGCACATTAACCTGAAATACTGCTTAGTGGTCAGTGGGGACAGGTCTTCAGAGTTCTCCTTCTAACTTTTTGTGCCTTTGGTAAAGTTAGCTTATAAATGCAAAAATAATCATGCTTCCTTTATTAGCATGTGTTCTCTTTAACAATTTTTAACAAAAGAACATACAGCTTGTAATTTGCACTGCCTTACAGTCATATATTGTGATTTCTTTTTCATGGTATTTTTTTATTCCCTCCAGTTTGTTTTTCTCTTTTTCTATTCTTTTGTGTGATATTGTAAATAAATACCCATATAAAAGGATAATATATTTTCCTTAATTACTGCTATTTTTTAAAAATTTTTACAAAGGCCATACCATACCATACATGCCATACCATACTAATGACAATAAAAAAGTAAACTTAATTATTTACCTGGCAGCATCCTGAAAAGTTACAAAGGGGAGGAGAGAGTCTGAAAGATAAACTAATGACATCATTATCAGTATGTTCTTGTATGTTTTTGCATACTTCCCCTCTGCAAGGTTTATAATTTCATAATACTCTATGATGAGAATGAGTTTCTATATTCTCTAGACAAAAAGTTGTTTCTTTTAGCAATTATAATAAAATTTTAAAAAAGAAGAAGCTTTTAAAACTTCACCCATTCATTTTTCTTCCTTCTAATGTTCTATATACCACGGTTGATTTTGAATTTTTTTAGTTTGCAGAATCAAAATGGATTCCTTTTTAAGGATTCTAAGTAATGACACCAAGTGGTATAGTTTTGTGGACCATGGATTAATTAAGGTTACTTAATCCCACTGAGCCATTTTATAAAATATCTTTGTTATGTTTATGTTATACTTGTTAATTCAATAACACCCTTAATTGCTAAGTTTGAAGCCATAATTTTAAAGCTGACAAAAAGAAACAGGATTAAGTTCCTAAGGATGATTAAAGATCATGTAGGACTTTACTTTTTCTAGTCATGCCTTTAGCTCAAAATTCTAAGAAGCATCATTATTATAGAATTTGTTTGGAGGAAACAAAACTACTGCCAGGTTGAAAGAATTTACATTAAAATGGGGAACTACTCTGGTTCTTCTGAGGAAGAAATGCTTTCTGAATTCTAGTAAAACACATTCAGTTTCAGCTGTAGGTAGAAATGAATCCAGAAATCTCTAAATATTTGCTGTCTAACCAGTTCCACCCTGGGACCCACCCTAATCCCATATGCCCTTGTCTTAATTAATGACATCTACAAAGACACCTGTTTCCAAATAAGGTCACATTCTGAGGTTCTGAGTAGACATGAATTTGGGGTGGAGGGGTGAGAGGGTGGAGGGGGTGCTATTCAACCCAGTATAGCATGGAAAACTGATTTATCCCTGAATTAATTCTTCAGGTATGAATTAGTTATGGGTTGGAATTTATATGTGATACGTTGGATGGTCAGTGTATGGATGAGTTTTTGATTAACTGAAACCCAAAAGATTTTTCACATAAAAACCATTTCACAAATATTACTTGGTAATAGTTCTCAGTCTTCTCAATTTTTTGTAGGAATTTTCCTATTACAGAATAAATGTTTAGTTTGTAAGTCAACAGTGTTTCAAAACATTGTTAAATGACATATTTGTCTCTCTCTGCCAAACTTCGACAACTAACTTTTAAACATTCGCTCACCATCTGTCATACCTCTGAACAGCTGTTAGCGTTTGTTACATACTGCTGTTTCCATAGTAAATGTGATTATTCTTGTGGGAAGTCTTAAAATTATGTTTTCTAAAAATATTATCAGTGATAAGATTAATAAATCGATTTATTAATAAATTAAAAATAGACTGCAGTAGCAACTTAATTTAGAAGTCTTTATGATATTAATTTTAAGTAGACTTTTATAATAGATTTAGTAATATTTTAAAATATTGCATTAGAAATAAATTGGTGCTTGGAATCCTCCATATTTTGTATGGCTGACATCTTTATTATAATTTTTTATTATTTAAGGAGAGTTAGAGTTTTTCCATCTGGCTTGGAGTTAGCACTGGAAAAGTACAACTCTTGATTTACTGTTTTGCTTTTTTGAGATGACATTAAATTAGTAGTCATATTTAGAAGAGCATATTTTTAGAACCCAGAAGTTTCCTAAAGGTAAAAAATGGAACTTCTACAATAATCTGGTGATAATGTTTTTGAGCTCTGATAATATTTTGGGCTTTGAGAAATAAGTTAAATACAATGTTAAGTGTGAATGTTCAAAGAGATTGCCAGTAAGGAAATGCCAAAGCTAAGTTTCCCATGAATTTGTAGTCTAGTCAGTTTGCATTTAAATGTCTAGAACTGTGGTCCCCAACCCCCAAGCCCAAACAGTACTGGTCTTTGGACTGTTAGGAACTAGGCCGTACAGCAGGAGGTGAGCAAAGAAGGGAAGGAGCTTTACAGCCTCGCCCCATTGCTTGCATCACCCCATCGCTTGCATTACTACCTGAGCTCCGCCCCTCCCTTCCATGGAAAAATTGTCTTCCATGAAACCAATCCTGGTGCCAAAAAGGTTGGGGGCCACTGGTCTAGAATAATAAGGCTTATCTGAGGACCTTCAGAAGATAAGCTACTGGTAACTTCTCAGGGTCCATCCAGTCTTAAGAGTCAGCTTTGGCAAATATGAAACCACCTGGGTAGTGGGCCCCTGCCTAATGGTGGTGGTCTTTGTGCTACTTACCTCCTGGGACTGTAGATTAAAGTGCACTGCTGCTCACTTTTGGTTTGAGGATCTCTCATTCCACTATTTCTAACTAGATGGGCAAAAACTCCCATGTCTCTTTCTTTCTTTTTTTTTTTTTTTTTTTTTT